>JNBS01000281.1:0-50091 GCA_002081575.1 Thraustotheca clavata | reverse complement strand
ATCCGATACAGATATCTTTATCAATGGAATATATGTGTTGACATCTTCGTACAGCAAACCTGCTTGCAGATCAAAACTTCCAGTGTGCAATATGACAATTCCTTTGCCCATAACAGAGTGTGCTATTGTTGGTGGTAAAGATGATGTTGTAGCCGCTTTAGCTTGAAGCATTTGTATCTGTTCACGGAGTCGCATTTCTTCTTCTTTCTGTTGGTTTAATTGCTGCTGCAACCTTTCGATTTCGTTTGAAGAGTTCGTGACTTTATTTCTAACAGTGTCTGCATGGTCTATTTCGTCAGTGAGTTCTTCTTTTTTGGCTCCATAGTTTTGTATGCTTCTTAACTGCTCATGATCACTTGCTTTCGTGTCATGTCTTTGGTGTTGTACGTGGGAATCTTTTAGTGCCTCCAGCTCAATCTCATACGACTCCATACCTGCTTTTAATGCAGTGTTTTCTTCAGTGATATTATCCCATTTCTTCTGAAGATCTTCATTTTCAGTGGTATATTTGGTCAATTCACTTTGAAGTGCTGTAAGCATCGTCATTTGACCACTTTTATACTTTTCATGTTGTGTTTTTGCAGTCTCAAGCTCCAAAATAACAGCTTCCATGCGATCTGATTGCTGCTGGTATTCCTTGTTCAAAATTGTCAATTGCTCTTGCAGACGTGTTCGTTCTTGGACTTCGTCGTTCGAAGAGATTGAAATATTCGATATTTGCTCTTTGTATGACTCGACGATGGCATCATGAGCTGCAATATCTTCTTGTGTCTTTTGCAGCTCATTTTCCTTCAATTTTATGGCTTCTTGAAGCTCTAATTTTTCCTTGTTTAAAGCATTGACAATGCATTTGTGACTATTTCCCATTTGAATTCTCTCGTTGGCTTCCACAGTGAGTTTAGCCAAAACTATTGCCAGAGCTGCTTCTTTTTCTTGAATTTCGGCTCGTATAGCGGGCAGTTCTTCGTTTGCTTTGGTTAAAGATTCAGCAAATGTGTTCTTTTGCAAACTTTCGGTGGCAATTTTCTCGGATAATTCGTCTATTTGGATTTTGTAAGATGCTTCGATGGCCTGAAGTGCTTGTTTATCAGTCTCAATTGTGTTGTTTTGTGATTGAAGTGATTCTTTCAATGAATTCACTTGAGCTTGTAGTTCTGAGCGTTCTGTCTCGAGAGCAACCTTTTGACTGCAATTTTCCTGAATCTCTACTTCCTTCGACTCGACTATTTCCTGTAAACTGTGGGTTAACTTTTCATTTTCAACCTTGAGTTGTTCATTTTCTTTGGTTTGTAGTGCTTTCTTTTCCTCCAAGTCTTGAACTTCGCTCTTAAGGGCTTCAATAATGGCTGCATTGGCATCACATTCGATTGAAAGAGCAGAATGTGTTTGTAGCTGCTTTTGGAGATTTGATACTTGTTCTTGATGATCCAACAAAGCATTTTCAGCAGCAGCCACTAGAGCTTGGTGATTACTTTCAAGCAGCTCTTTTTCTTCTTTGATGCTTTCAAATTCGCTTTGCACAATTGAAATTGAATTTTCTAAGCTTGAAATATGCGATTGACTAGATGCCAACTCGGCCTTGAAATGAGAAATCTCAGCTAACATGCTTTCTTGCTGTTCTTCATAAGCTTCAATTGTACCATGCAACCTCGAGATTTCCATTTCATACCCCAAACACTTTTGATTCAAGAGCTCAGCATTTTGGACTGCAGAGTTTCTCTCATCGATATCATTTGAGTTAACATTATGATCTTCAAAGTGGAGTCGAGCGTGCTCTAATTGCTGTCGTAGTCGTTGGTTTATTGCATTTGCCCGATCAAGTTGAGCTTTGAAACCCATGATAGTGGCTTCAGCTGCGTCGAGACGATTTTTGTAGTCCTGGAGTGTGCTATCATCGACAGTGGTTTGAATCACAGCTTGTGATTCTAGTTCGGCCACTCGACTCTTTAAATCACCAAGATGTGATTCATTTAGTGCTTTAACAGCGTCAACACGTTGAGCATGTTCATCAATGTGAGCTTCCAACTTTTGAATTTTTGCTTGATGCTCTTGATTTATGAAATTCAACTGCTGTGCATGTGCCAATTCCAAAGACTTTCGCAATTCATCTTGTTCCTTCCAAGTTGCATTGAGTACATCTTTAGCTTGGGCATCAACTAAAGCCAATTGATGTTCATACTTTTCAATGAGCTCTTTTCTTTCCACGTGCAATTTATTCATTTGTTCTTGCAACTCGACCGACACTTCAGCACGATTTTCAAGGGTTAAGATATTTGCTTGGAGATCTGCCAATAGTCGATCCATTGTACTCTTTGTAGATTGCCACTCGAGCTCTTTTTTCTCAAAATGATTCACTTCCAGTTGTAATTTGCCACAGATATGATTGAGCTTATCCATTTCTTTGTCTTTGGCTGCAAGTTCTTCTTGTAAAGTAGACACAGCGACTGTAAGTTCTGGTATTTTTTCAGGGCTGCCTGGTGGTGATGCAGAGTTGGCTACAGATTGCATTTGAGACTTTAAATCGCTCAAAGCCATCTTGTGCTCAATGAGTTCTTCTTGTAAACTATCTCGTTGTCTCTGAAGAGTTAATGTTGTATCATTGTATGATTCAAGCCTTTGCTTATGAAGAGCAATAGATTGAGTCATTTTCTCCATGTTAGTACGCAGCTCTTGGCAATTTGCATGAGCTTCATCCCGTTCACTAGTTGCTTGAGCGATAGTTGCTTCAGCATTCTCCAATTGACTTTTGTATTCTTCAATTTGTCGTAAAGCCAATGCTAGGTCTAACGCTTCATCCACAGTCATAATTGATTTAACTTCAGGCTCTGATTGAACCACTGTGTCTAACTTTTCCACACTCAAAGGGGGTGACTCGGGATCATTGGCAGGATTAATTTCGACACAAGGTTCCTTTGCAGTAACTTTTACTTGAACAGGCTGACGAACAATCTTTTTTGTGACTGCAGACACTGCTGTAGTTTTTGTTACTGCTGGCACTGCTGTAGGTTTACTAGTTACTTGTGGTTTAGCCACTTGACGAGGTGTCGTCTAGTCATAAAAAAGTATGAGACTATCATAGTTTAAGGTATACAGCTTTCATTTGAGGTGGAGAGATAGAAGCTTGTTCTCCTGGATGCTGCAACGCGCCTTCCTTGTACCCCCGACTAACAGTCTGCCGCATATAACTAGGAACATTGTTTGTAGTTATTGGTGGTGATCGCATTTTGCGCTCTTCTCCCGTTGCAGTCGTTCGTTTAACAATCTTTTTCGGCGATGGTGCAGCTACAGTACGCTTTTGTCTTTGTGATGCTGTAGCTCCTGTTGATGCAACGATTGGTGCACTTGATGGAATTGCAATTGTCAATGGTGCTGCTGGTGGACGAACACGAAATTCATCTTTTTCTTTCTTGGCATTTGGACGTCGTACCATAAAATCTGGAGGCTTCTTTTCTGCATCCTTCTTTACCTTTCCACTACTGCTAGACGTTGAACGGAGGTACGAAGGCACTCCAGATAACATCTTTTCTTCAAATGCAGAAAAAATCTAAATAAGATCGTTCTAAATTCTCTATCTTTTGATTGGATAAGAATGTAACCTAAGAAAATATGGAATGTCATTTGATTGGTGAAAGGAAGTACCAATAAGAGTGAGATACAAATGTACAACTTGTCATTAAAGGTTATTATTGTTGGAAAGAAAAGCTCCTAAAGCACCCAAATAGCCTTCATGGCGACAAAAATGAGCTTTCATTTCTCCTTTGGACCAAAAGTTAATGGCATAAGCCAACGTACGACATGAAATTTTGTTGTGACGTAAAAAATTACCAACAAAAAATATTCTTTTGGTGCCATGAATACAAGCATTTAAGTATGCAATCAATCCAATGTTTTGTGTTGTCATAACAAGCAAAGAACGTGCAATATCTGCATCAGATACTTGATTTCGATCCACTGTAATCATTTTTCCTATTCCATCTTATTAACCAAATATGCATTAGAATCAAATGTACCAAAGCTGCTGGCTACCGTTGTAGCTGGTAGATTAAATTTTTCATACGCTCCACCATAGATATCTCCAACACTCATATCAACCGATGCATTTCTTCCATGAACACATAAATCCAAAGCTTCATCATACGTTTGACATTCAAAAAGCATTCGACATAATCCCCAATACGTTCCTATCAATATATCAATCATTATCTTTATCTTTCATTTCAATAAACCTCCTCCAATACTACTTCCACTCACACGTGTATATGTATTCGGTCCCGTCACATGTAGCACACTGACACCCGATCCAATGCTCACAAGCTACCAACAATAAGATTATCATTTATAGATCAATACGTACAATATATGGGAATATATCTTCATCTTTATTATCCCGTACCAAACTCACTCTTGTTGCCGACAACGATGTAAAATCCACATTCTAAATTCAAAATCAAACCCTTTTGCAATAGAAAACTATATACCACAAAGGTAAAAACTTCTTGAGGAAAGACATTCAATAGAAAATTCAATCCTTTCACTAAACATTCAATTTCATCTTTCTTTTGGACTTGAATTCCTGCCAATTGTTCAATCATTTCCGCATACTAAAAAAATTTCATATTCAAATTTTCAATCATGTAATTCTACCTTGTGAGCACCACCACCAGTACACGAAACAACACGTAGCGATTGATTCAAACTGTGATTAGCTACATGAAGCACTGCTCCTTCCATCTTTCGCGTCTCAAAGTGAATAAAATGGAGCGTTCCTCCCAGAGTTTCCGACGTAATGCTCAATCTAGTGTCTCTCACGCCTGAACTTCCATAAGAATCGCTTGCTTTGACGAAGGCAGACACTTGTTGGGCTGCAAGGACATGGGAATTAGCTCGTGGACGTTGAGAGCTGCTTGATTGTTCAAAGAAGACGATCTTGGACAACGTGCCACCAATATCAAGGCCAAACGAACGGCCCATGTCCGAACTACTCTCTTACCATTAAGAAGACATCGAATGAAGCTTACGTTGGAGAAATCTTCTTGAGAGAAATACGTCGCTTCCAGTCTCGTTTGCGAATATGCTGTCGCTTTAACGTGTACGCGACCACAAGGACGCACACGGCGGCAAATGCTGCTTGCTGGTGCATTAAAGAGTGGGATGATTATATTAGGAGGATTAGCGATAGCTATCTAGAGTCGAATGGACCTTGACAAGTTCCTTATTGAGCCTTGCAAGAACGCTATTTGATGATTGATACGCTTCGAGAAGACGTGTAGTGCCTGGCATGATGGGAGCTTTTGCGTCTTGAAGAGAATGCACAAGAGCATCAAGAGATGATTGAGATGATGATACTGGCTGAGATGATGATACTTTGAGTTGACTTGCAATCTACAAATGCATTGAGATACCAGAAGAAGATTGATGAAATGTACTTGTTCAAGACGTTGGGAAAGTTGTTTGTTGCAATTTAAAAGACGAATACAATGATTTGACATTTCCACAGGTAATTGAACACTTGAAATGGCACGGGACCATATTGGAGCATGTTTTTCTTGAAATTTGTCCGTGTGATGAACGAGTTCACGAGTTTTACGAAGAATATTTTCAAGTTGATCAAGTGGTGTTGTTTTGTCAAGAATTGAATCGGTACGTTGACATTGTTGTCGAATTAATTGTTCTGTTGTACGTTCTTTTTCTTGGAGTTTGGAGATGGTTTCCTCAAGTTGTTTGATGGTATTTTGAAGAGGAAGTTGATCTTGAATTGCACAACGTAATTGGGACTCTAAATTACGTTGGACTTGACGACTTTGTTCAATTTCTTGAGTTAACAATCGAATATGTTCATCTTTGTGCTGAGATTTGTTCAATTTCTCCTAGAAAAGAATCGAAAATACACAAGAAGAAAGATGGTACTTTAAGGGCTGTCACATCACGTATTGTGCGTTGATATTCCACTTCTAATCGGACTAATTTTTGACTTGATTCGGCCTCAACACGTTGGAGTTTTTGCTGGGCATCTCTTACGTCCCGTTCTAGTTTATCTGCTCGTTCAGCTTCAGATCGAATATGCCTTTGTGCTAAAACAAGATCTTGTTCCCATTTCATCTTTGCTTGCAATGCTTCCCGTTTAATTTCATCAAGCCATTGTTTCTGAGCACCATCTCGCATCTACAAATATCATCATTAATTGCATTTTAAAAGATTCGTACAGTTTGAACATCACTGATTTTTGTTAATAAAGCACCAAGTCGATCTTGAAGAGCATCAATACGAGCTTGAAATTGACCAGAAGCTTGATGCCATGCAGCTTCCATGATCTGTGATTTTGCTGTAAAGTGTCTATGCAACATTATAATAAAAACTACATACAAGTAGAATACTCTTTGAGACTATGCATTTGACTCAACTGTAGAGCAAGGCTATTAGCTTCATCTTTGGACTGAAGTTGGACTTGATTGCGTTCAGCTTCGAGAGTTTGAATCTATCAAGACTACAGCATTGAACACAATATGAATTTGTACCTTGGTCTTGAGAGATTGACGTTGGGTTTTTCCTTTGACAATTTCTTCATTGAGTTTAGCTAATAAAGTTGCATTTTCTTGTTGCATTGCAGTAAGAGATTTCTCTCGTTCTTGTAATAAAACTTCATTCTTTGCAATATCAGCTAAAGCAAGTTGAAAAGACCCACGAAGTTGTTGATCAGCTTCTTTTGCAGACGTTAATTCTGCTTGGAGCTAGCACAATACATTGTAAAGAAATAGGTTTAGTCAGATTCATACCAAAGCAATGCGTTCTTGATGTTTTGTTTGTTCTTGTTCTAACAGTGCTCCACTCGACTGAATTTTTTCAAGTTGTTGTAGCTTGGAATCATATTCAGTAGCTGCCGCTTTTGCTTTTGTTTCCCATTCATCAGCAGTAGCTTGTGCCTTTGTCAATAGTTCTCGTAGCTGTTGAGAATTCATAGTTGCTTCACGAAGCTCCGTATTGAGTTGTTCATTTCGAGTTTCCAATGCTTCAATCTTTTTTGCAGATTCCCATTGTACTTTGTCCGATTGAAGGCTCATTTGATCAAGAAATTGTTGTTTTTGTGCTCGAAGGTGTTCAATTTCATCTCCCATACGTCGAATTTCGTCTTGAGCTTGCTGTTCTGTGTCTTTTAATTGAAGACGAAGATTTCGTGCTTCTTTGTCTAAAATTTCACATTGACGACGTAAACTAGTTGCATCATCGGATTCTGATGCTGCTCGCATTAATCGTTGCTGTAGATTTAAAATTTCATTTTCACATGCTTCACGCTGTTTGTTGTTTGTGTCTAATGTAATTTCTAAGTCGTGTTTGGATTGTTGCAAAGTTTTGACAAGAGTATCTCGATCTGTGATTTCCATTTTGATCCGAGTATTCTCATTTTCTTTCTCACGCACTTTAGTTTCCCATAATTGAAGTAAATCACCACGTTCTTTGTGCCATCGCTCGATTTCCTGGTTTAATTGCGCATCGTACGTTAATTGCATTTCATTTTTCGTTCGCTGTACATCCCAATTTGCATTTTCAACAATTCGTTCTTTTTCTGCTTCTAATCTTTGCATGAGACGTAAATGTTCAGTGTGTTCCAAATCAAGCTCATTATATCGTCGTAATAAATCATTATACTTGTGATTCATGCCATCCAATTCCGTTTGTAAAGATTGAATTTCATCTTCCAATTTTTGTACTTCTTGTTCCAATCTTGATACTTCATTCATTGCTTCTTCCAATTGTGAATATGTTGTCGAATTATTCAATCGATTGTTTTCTTTTGCCGCTTCAAGATCAACACGTAAGACCTCAATCGCATCACGTGCTCGTACAAGCAAATAATTACGTCGTTCAAGTTCTTGTACCTTTTCTTCAATCACAGTACGTAAATGCAAGTTTTCCGATTCAAAATCTTCATCTTCAAATCCAGTGCCTACCATCAATCAATCATATTCTTCAAATACCTGATTTTTCTACCATCTTTATACTTTAAAAGCTGTTCTTCGAGAAAGTTGATACGTAGCTTCATATTAAACGCTTCTTTCATTAAACGATCCCTCTCAGCATCACGTTCACGGACTAACTGTTGTCCTTCTTCCATCGGCACCTCTTCCATCTCGCGCTCGTTTTTCAAATTGAATTCTGAAATTATTTTAAAAAAACTTTAAAAAAATTCCCCGCCTTTGTAAACTCTAAAAATGAATATCTCCCTCCGATCTTTACATATTAAATATAAGAGGATTCGGTGTTAAACGTCGGTTAGAGTCAGACATGACAGTGAATGGGTGTTTTTTGTATGGTTCTGCGTGTGTCCATGAGTTTGTAAATTTAGCAAGCATGTTGTAAGAAAGAGCGTCTCTTTTAGAACGTTGTCAAAGATTCATCGTAATGGGTGAAAAATAAGATGAATAACAAAAATATATTTATGAAACGGTGTACAATAATTGTATAGTTACTGATTGAAACCGTAAAAATAGAATTGTAAAGTTAGGTTGTAACGTTGCACAATACAGTACGAAATGTACAATATTCAGAGCTAAATGATAATATTCATGAATTATGATATGTCATATATACTTTGTCATACCCGAATGGATAATGGTGTTGTTGATGAAAATATTGTCCATCAACAACACCAGTATCCATTATGTTATAGGGATTGAAAATGAATTGGATTAAGCTCACAATTCAAGTTTTCTTGCCTTACTCATGACTTGGTTTAAGATAAGTTTTCTGCTTGTTGTAAGTGTTTCTATTGTAAATGCTGCTTCTGGACTTTGCTCTGCTGTCAAGCCATATTCGTACTCGATTGCAAAGAAACAATATCCTCATTTGAAATCTGCCATTGAAGTTGTTGAAAAATATCCGATTGCTACATGGTACACTGACCGTGATCCTGATTCAAAATCACAAGCTCGTTTAGCTGTGGGTAATTGTACTGGAGGTATATCTTTTTTGTAAATTTCTTTTCATTTCATATTTGATAGAAAATCGTCCTACAATTGTTGTGTATGGCTTACCTAACAAAGATTGTCAAGGTCATCAATCATCGGATGGTATTAACAAAACACCAGCACAATATATCAAATTTCTTACTGATCTTGCTGGTACTGTCAAAGATAACCATGTTGTGTATATCATTGAGCCTGATGCCATTGGACTCCTTGTTGGTGGAGCTTCTTGTGCAGTGAGTTTTGATTATGAAAGCAATTTGATCAAAGCAGTATCGATTTTGGGTGCAAATCCAAATGCAGATATTTACATTGATATTGGACATTGGATTCTTGGGAATAACAATGATGCCAAGATTGCTACTATTTTGAACAGATTGGACCCATCAGGAGTTCGTCTCAAAGGAATTTCAATCAATACGTCCAACTTTCGTACTACAAAAGAACTTGTTGGTTTGTGCGCTTCATTCTCAAATACAGCCAAGAAAATTTCTAATCGTACAATGACTTGTGTCTTGGATGTATCTCGTAACTTTATGGGACCTGAAGCAAATAGTCAATGGTGCAATCCAAAAGGACGAGGTATTGGCCATCCACCAACTATTACGACTGGAGAACCTCTTATTGATTACTTTCTTTGGATCAAACCTCCTGGTGAAAGTGATGGATATTGCAATGGAGGTCCTAACGCCGGCGAATTTTACCGTGATGGTTTTGTTGACCTATGGAACAACGGATATTTTGTCCAAGTGGATGGAATGAACAAAGTAAGTGCTTAAGTCACTTGCAGTTGCTGTTGCTAAGCAATTAATTGAAATATCAATTTTGATTTTCATTCATTGTGTTATACTCTAGATATTTATCAGCAAATTTCATGCATAGAATACCACTTACATGCAATTAACGCCACTGAGTTGAGTTTTTACGCGAACTTTGTTTGTGCTTTGTTGTATCAAGTGTTGTAGCTTCATTAATAAGCCATTCAAACCCATTTGTTGCACTTAGCTCGGGATTTAAAAATGTTCGACGAGCATCCACAGTATCATTCACTATTGCAAGCTCAAGAACATCTCGTAATAATCGACTTTTCATGTTACGATCTTCAATTGTTGTAGTTGAAAGTGATGGAGATGCATTCACCTCCACAAGCCAAGGTTTTAAATCACTGTCGATAATGATATCGTAGCCATAACATTCAAAGCAATGGGGGTCATTGATAATGACATTTTGCACTGCTTTCAATGAATGCAGCATAATGTGTTGAATTGCTGAAAGCATTTTATCAGCTTCACCCTAAACAATATTAGTCTAAATCACGATATAATAATTACTCGGCCTCGAGTGGCTTCAACGTATAGACGAAGATTGTAAATATTCCACTTTCCTCCATGTTTACTGTTGTAATCTTCATTATGTTTTTGAACAGCAACGTTGGTTAAATGCATAAAAGGATTGTCCATATCATCAATATCTGTAGAATACTTTACATTACAAAAGCGTGCAAAGCCTTCTGAATAAACAAATGCCTATAAAAATTAACATTGTAAATTCTGAATATGATACCTGAAGTGGACGATATGAAATAACCAAAACATACATACGAAGATCAAACTTCTTGCCTCCAATAAGCAATGGATTTTCAATGTATCTCGATACAACATATCCTTCCACCGACTTTGCCGTAGCCCACTTTTTAGTTTGTGAAAGTTTGTTGATGATAAAAATTCCTTTGCCTTGAGCTTTTGAACATGGTTTCATGATCCACATTACATTAGGATTACGTCGAAATTCCTATAGGAATAAGTGTTTAACTCTAATCTTTACATACCTCAACAAACAGTGAATAATCTGCTGGCAGTGTATATGTAGTTGGAATAAAATCAAGTTTCTCAGCCAAAGTAGGATCTTTTTCAGCTTCTTTCTTGTATCTATTCATATTTAGTTTATTCATTTAAGTTAAAGTACCTTTTAATGTTTTTTACCATGAGATCCTTGCGTGTAAGTTCATAATGGTTAGGAAAATGATTAATATATTGACCATCAGTGAGTCGAATGCCATTTTCAGGGTTAAACATTGCTTTAATACTAATTTTATTTGCCCAAAAGATATTCCAATCATTCCCATCCGTTCTTTGCCATCCACGACGCTCAAAGTTCCACACAACTACATGTTTCTCGGAGTCTACTTTCCATTTAAACTTTCGATTCATCTTTTGGTAAAAACGATCTTTTCATATCTGCGACATTGTCCAATCAGATTTTGTTTTGATCACAACACAATTGATGGATATATGTCAAAAATGTAAAATAGATATCAACTATATTCCTGTGCTGCTTACGATGCATTTTCATCTTTCTTTTCATCATCTTTCTGTCCCTTTTGCCTCGCACTTGCTCGTTGTTGTCGTAGTCGACGACGCATTGTAGAATAGAAACGATTTTTAACTGCATTGTCAGTTCGTCCTGGCAATAATCGAGCAATATCAGCCCAATGGTTGCCAATACGATCTCTTGTTTTAAAAATCAAGTCATCTTCTTCCTCTGTCCAAGCTTCTTTATTCACTGAAGGGCTTAGATGATTGACCCAACGTTCTCGACATTGTTTTCCACATCGACCAGGTAATAGTAGTGAAATGGCAGACCAATCACTTGCTCCTGAAGTTTGAACAGCAATAGCAAGTTCTTGGTCTTCCAGTGCTGTCCAAGGCCGCTTTCCAAGTTTGTTGCTAAATTTTCCTCGTTTTCGAGGTGATGATATATTGGAATCTTGATCATTTTCATTGTCATAAGAATCACTTGATTTTGGTTCACGTTTCACATGTTTTAATGGTGGTTCTGGTAGTAGTACTGCAGATATTGCAGGATCATAATTTAAACCATTAAAAGATCGTTTTTTGTCCATGGCAAGTTTGACAATACCAACTTTCGATGATTTTTGTTTGGATGATAAAATACTTGATGTTGGAGACGATGTTGGCGAATTAGATGACGATGAACGTGCATAATTGTGTTGGTATTGATGTAATGGAGGTACTTTTCGATACGAATTTTCATCTTGACCGTCACTATCTTGATCTCGTCCATCGTCGCCATCCAAACTATCAACAATTCCATTACGAACAGTACTTTCAGCAATCCCCAATACACGACATAAATCATCTCGTAGTGACAAGACAGTATTTTGTAATTGTTGTAATTGATCATGCACAACACGTTCGTTAAGTAAAAGATGCTTTAACGTATCTTCTTGTTGTGCTACTTTAGCACGTAAAAATTGGATTTCTGTCAAATCTGCAAGTTGACTAGGTTTAATCGTTTGTCCATTCATCGGTGTATTTTGATCATTTGCAATATGATTCATTTGCGATGCCAACACTTCTAGAGCAGTACTATCCTTGGAAACACTTTCATTCTTCTTTAAAGATGCATCAAGACGAGCATTTGCATCTTCTTTCATCAATCGTGGCTCAGGAATCCCGATCATGCGTTCTACGAAACAAAGACAGGTTAGCTTCATTGAAATCAAAGGCAAAAGATTGAGATCATGCTTTCTTCTTCTATCTAGATACATATACAGCTATCTACGTACTTGTATTGATCAGAGAGCACTGGAGGAATCTGACGCTGTCGTCGGTTTCTTTCGTCGCCGGTCAAAAGCAAATCGGAAGGACCAAAGTACGTTGAAATTAAAAATATACAAAAGCATACAAAAATCAAATGTAATTATAAAATTCATTTTTAAAAAGGGAGTTACCACGTAACGGTAAAAAAAAGCCATTGTGCAATAATAAAATCAAATCAAGAATTATATTTTATTTCTAGTTACCCGTTTAACGTTTTTTTAATATTAACTGTCTCATTGTAACGCTTGCATGTGGTAATTTAATTATGTATGGGAGAGAAAATTTATTTTATTTTTTTATTGGTGGCTAGTACCTTGAACTTTTTATTAAATTATTATTGGTTAAAAAAGAATAAATTATAACCAATCAAAAACAATTATTTCAATAGATTATATTTTCATTGGTGGAAAAGTTGTTGGCCATACTGTAGAAGGAAGTAACACTGACGTTTGTGCGTTACATTTTGGCGCGAAAAATCAAAATTAGTAGAAAATTCTGTAAAAATAAATATATTGCATCTATGTATAGATTATATTAATTTTAAAAAGGACCTGTTAAAGATAAATAATGTAGACTATGATTCATGTGACCATAACAACTAAAGCAGACACGATTTCGTTTGATATCTTTCATTGTTTTGTTGCGTAAAGTATTGAACCCAGTGCTGCATTTTTTACAAATGATCTAAATAGAGATTAAATATCATATTTAAAAGATAGGAATTTACTTTATCACATTCAAGGCAATTAAATTTGAATCGAAAGATCCCAAATTTTTTATTGCATAAATCACATTCAATTGATTCATATTTTGTATTGCATTCAAGCATGTAAAAATCCGAGTCATCTGCATCAAGTTCAATCACTTGACTTGCATCAACCTAATGCAACAGTAATATTAGGATTTCATGTATTGATATATCTGATACTGGATAAACGTCCATCGGTGTATGATTCCATAGTAATAGATCAAGATGACTTTGATACTGTTGACGTATTTCTCTTCGAAGTAATCGTTCAGCTACCCATTTTGGTATATGTGTTTTGATTGAGTTGACTTGATAAAGCATAACACGAACAGCAAATACTGTTTTGCTTTCTGAATTACTGAAAAGTACATCACCAGAATGCACCATGACTTGTCTTTCAAAACCATATTGATGGGGGCATGCACGATGAGATACTGAATGCCACACTCTTCCATAACATCGTTCACCTTTAGCATTTACAATAGTATCAATATACTACATTGAAAAATCATGATTTGGTATATCTTTAAATACCTTTACCTCAAGAACAAGGTAATCTCTTGGTTTAGCATTTACAATTGTAGGTTTCCATGCCATCCATCTTAATACAATTGATGCTGTTGATGGTGTATGCCACTCTCCTCGACATACTCCTGGAGCTTGGACAATGCAAAGGATATGCGTGTCTACCAGCGTAAAAACACGACAATATTCATCTCTTTGATGAATAATGGTTGAATATCGAGCACGAACTGCTGGAAAGCTTTCCTGAACCACTGTTGAGGCATATCCAAAGTAATATTCCTTGTTTGTTGTATCTCCACACGATTTAAACAATCTTCCACTTCTTCCAACAAGTTTTGTGTTGGTTAATAAAGCATCAAATGCTTTCCTTCCTTCTTGAATAAACCATCGCCTTTCTCTTGGCGTCAAATAAATGTCTTCCCACCATTGTGCTTTACTGGCTGTCGTTGCTGTCATGGACACCATCCGTACTTTAAATGATGATAGATCTTTTCCATCTCCTCCATAAAATCAATTTACAATGTAGAAATATATCTTGACGAGATCATCAATGCACAAATAATCTCATTAATGCTTATTGCTGAGAAAGTGACTGACCCAACGAATAATTTCTAGGATGTGTTCACGGATGCCTTCTATGTGTCCTATCCATGTCGTTTCCATGAACACGAGGCATAAACCAACCTATTCTCTTGCTTCAAACAGCGTTCTTGCCATTGACAACCCTTTCTTTCTTGTTCCATGTCCAAAAATGTATCATTTTTCATCATATTTTCATGATTTTTTTCGCTTTTTCCTTTGATGAATCATTCAATATCCTCTTTCTTTCCTATCTACAATCATCTCTTCTCTTAAAGCCTCTTCTCGTCAGGTCAACACGCAGTGTTCTGTCAACAAAAAAAGACCATCAGCATCACACCTCAAGTGCACGTTGAACTTCAAGCGCTCTGAGTTGTGAAAATGCATGTAAATTATAATTTTCTATGGAAAATAATTTAATTCTCCACCATACATTTGAACCAATCACTTGTTAAATTTAAATCCAGCACTACCACCTGCGCTGATAACTCCACTATGTTTAAAACAGTTATCCACCACGTGATTGGAAAAGATGACAATTGCGACATTGAAAGGTAGCAGCTGGTACGATGTTTATTTGTTTAAAACAATTGTATACAAAAACATTATAAGAAATTGTTTAAAACAGCGAAAACGTCCCACCAAATGATGAGGCCAAATGGACACGGAAAGCGTGTGTAAGCTTAGATGACAGTGAGGATTGTGCATTTTCCCAAGTAGATGGCAGGTCCCGTCCTCCAAAAGTCAATTCGCACTGCCATTCGCCTAGAGAGTACGCACATGAAGCGAAGTCGAGCATGTGCCAACTTGGTTGGTCTTGAATTTGTTGAAAATGGACCGGTTTTAACCAAGAAGAGTAAATTACAAGAAGTGAAAGCAGTTGAATTCCGTCGCCAATCAATCTTTCTTGAGTCGGAATTTGCTATGATTCCTGGCTTTTGTGATCCTGATACGACTTTGGCATTGTGGATGGAACCTTGCTGTTTAAATGAAAAAAGAATATGCAAACAGTAAATAATAACTTATACAAATATGTAGAATTAGGTTTTAAGTATAACATGCAACAACTTTTAATTGTAAGGTGACCAATTTGATGTACCTCCTGGAGCTTGTCGAATACTACGAGTTGTCGATTGTGTATTTGGAGCCCGTTGTTGATTAGGATATTGAGAAAATTGACCAGCACCACTTTGTTGAAACACATTTGGTTTGGTTTGGAAATTATTCTCGATGGTAGATGATGGAGTACCGCCACGATTCGTGTACATTGTAGTTCCTGAAGAGGATGGTGGAATTCCGCGATTATATCCCGTTGGAGGGGGAGCTTGATAATTTTGGGGTTGTTGATTAAACTGTTGATGCAATGGTGGATTATTACATTGAAATTGGGGTCGAGAGGTTGAGTCAATCGTGACATTATTCATGAGCTTGGACAATGGCGATGGTGGATTGCCATAATTGTTACTGCTTGGGAATGAAGTACCATAGTTGTTACTATTTGTTGGGGTGAATGGAGTACTATAGTTATTACTGCTTGGTGTTGGGGTGAACGGAGTCGTAGAGTAGTTTGGTGTACCGCCACCTTTTCGCATGAGCCACTGTCGCCGCTTTTTTTCCCAATTTTGATCGCGTTTGGATGAAGTTAATGGAGGTTGAGATGCAGCACTAGCTCCTCGTCCCCATCCTGTTGTTTGGGGACGTTCAGGACCACCAGATTGATGAATGTACACATTGGGAGCGTACGCACTTTGAGGTGGCTTCGCTGTTGGCGGTGGACCATATGCACTAGAAGCTGCAGTAGATGGTGGAGCATATCCTGTAGGCGGTGGTGCATAGCCTGTTGGTGGTGGACGGGAATAATTTTGATACGAATGTTGCTGGTTATTGCTTGGAGTTTGTTGGGGCTGCATCATGGTTGGTTTTTGAGGAAGAAAATCATGACGTGGTTGCACCATATCTCGATTTTCTGCATCAAGTTCTTGGGCTACTCCTGTACCAAAGCCACCTGGACCTACAATTTATTCATGATAGAGAACCTTCGTGAATCCTCACCAAATGTGAGCTGGGATACACCACCTGGTGGGCCATGCACGCGGGTGGAGCTGCGTTTGATGTTCATCTGCGTTGACGTGAGGGTGGACATTCTTGTAATAATGAGCTATTAATACAAAAAACTGATTGCAATGAACCTCTTTGACATTGCTGATGATGTTTATCATTATAAGGACATAGGAACTAGTAAACCATCAAGTGCTCCAGCTGTGTTATCATCCAATACTACAGTACCCACGTTATTGCTTTTGGATGAAACTTTACAACATCTTCATAAAGCTCGAGATAAAACAACACCACAATTGAATTTACCAACGAAACAACCTTGTGCTTGGAAATACTCTTCGAAACACATTGAGAACGAACCACGTAAACCTTTACGTAATGTATTTTCTAACTCATTGTTGGAACCGGTGATGATGAAAAATTGAAATATTGTTGATGGCTTATGTAGAAAGTAATCGATGCTCCTCCGAACAATCCTTTGCGTGAAATGGGAGGCAAAGTTGTTATCGTCAACCAATCTGGTAGTGTAAGTGACCTTTTGACATGGTTCATAGCACATAGACGATACTGCCAAGGGACTTTTAAAGGCAGTAACAGAAGCGTGTGAAGCATTTGAACGAGCAAATCATCCAGGTACATGCTCGTATCTTGTTAAGATTAAGATCATGTAGACAAACTTGATGAATTAATCCAAACTCTTGAACTCAAATTAGCTACTTTGGTATACGCATTAGACACTATTTGAATCATATTTTTTTCTTAGAATACATTAGCGTCAACACCATTCGTAGCTTTAGTGCGTAAAAAAATTGATCAAAAATTAACAACGTACAAACTACCACCAAAAGAGCTAAAAGAAACGAAGAATAATGATCTCGAAGCTTTTGGAAATGACATTAAAGCAACGTTAAAATCATTGAAATCCACATCAAACTCATCACCACACCACCCACAAACCCATCCAAATCAATCTTCTACTACAATACTCGACAAACTCATGAAATTACCAAAATCTCAACTTGAACGTTTACCCAAAGCACAACAAGAACTAGTTGAATTTTCAAAACGATATCAACAAGTACTATCTCTTCCATCGGACAAACTTGCCCAATTACCTCTTCATCAACAACAACTCGTCGTACAATTGCGAAATAAAAAATAGTAGCACATTCATAAACTAAGTAAATACAACAACTCGTTGTACAATTACGAAATAATAACACACATCAAATACAACTTTGTTTAATTGTAAAATAGATTAATAGTAAGTATGATATACTGTAAGTTTAATGCCGAGGTAAACATACATATACGAAATTCAGCAATTTTAAAAGCAATTTTTAGTTGAAATTCTACAAGAAAGCAGTGCACATACACAACACCAATTTCTTGTTAGAATTACAAATAAATAATCGTAAGATATAAAATAACACACATATATAAACGGGATGCAACAAAAATCTGATAGATAAAGACACTAAGAGGCGTGATCAATCAACATGCCAGCCTCAGTTCGTCATTTTGTCATTTCCAAATACAGTAAACTTCATCAGATTTCTTTCTTTCCAATCAAGTTTAACATTAACCGGATGGACCTGATCCGAGTGTAGTCAGTAGACTTCTTGTAAAGCTACAATATGGTCAAGACCATTACAATGTTAGTTCGTGTTTATGAAAACTCATAGTGTTCGTGAGCACTTTGCCGAAATCTGTAGCCAAGAAATCTCGCGTCAACACTTTCCGGAAATTTGTGGTTGCACTTTCGCGCCTTTTGGACGTATCGCAGTGTTTAAAACGTGTTAAATAACGTTGAAGTGAGGAATTTCTTCGGTCAACTGTTCATTTTGCATTTCACTTTCAAGTTGTCAAATGACCACCGAGAAACCCCTTCGTGTACGTCTCTCTCTTTAAAAACTAAATTAATGAGTATGTAGGCTTGGGAAGCCCACGTAGAAGTTGCTCTACGTATGACAGAGACGGGATATGGTGCTGCTGCCCCTATTACGATTTGTGACGAACTCGCAAAAACTGTACAACGCGATGGGGATAAACCAGCTCACCGTATTAAGAAAGATGGAGTTTGGTATGTCTTTTTCAATGAGTTTCTTTTGATATCTTGTTGATAGGACAAGTAAAACATGGTCGCAATTGAATTCAGAAGTTGAAAGTTTTGCAAAGAGTTTGATTCATCTTGGTCTTACTCCATTTGAAGCTGTGGGGATTATTGGTTTTAATGCATCGGAATGGATCATTGCTAACCTTGGGGCTATTATGGCTGGTACGTTGTCTGCTGGGATCTACACCACCAGTAATCCTGATGCTTGCTTTTATATTGCAAATCACTCGGAAGCACCTGTTATTGTATGTGATGGTGTTACTCAATTGGAAAAATTTGTCTCGATTGCTGATAGATTACCCAAATTGAAAGCTTTGGTCATTTACAATGATGTGGTGCCTGCTGATTTAAAATGCAAAGTACCTGTGTATGCTTTTGATGATTTTCTTAAATTGGGAGTTGATGTTGATAATGCAATTCTTGCTGAACGCATTGCTAACCAAAAGCCTGGCAATTGCTCCACATTGATTTATACTTCGGGTACTACTGGCAATCCTAAAGCTGTGATGCTTTCCCATGATAACATTACGTGGACAGTTTATTCTACGGTCCAAACGTATGGACGTGTGGGTGTGCATTTTTCCAACAATGAATCACTTGTTTCGTTCCTTCCTCTTTCTCACATTGCTGCTCAATTGTTTGATATTTATCTTCCTATTATGTCTGGTGTACAAATTTGGTTTGCTCAACCTGATGCTCTCAAGGGTTCTCTTGGTACTACCCTCAAGGAAGTACGTCCATCTTTCTTCTTTGCTGTGCCTCGTGTATGGGAAAAGATGATGGAAAAAATGCTTTCTGTGAGTGCTTCGACCACTGGTATTAAAAAATCCATTGTCACTTGGTGCAAAGATATTGGTCTTCGTAAAAATCAATTAGCACAATTTGGTCAATCGGGTGGAGTTCCTTGCGGCTACACTGTGGCTGAACGTCTTCTCTTTAGCAAAGTTCGTGATGCTTTGGGTTTGGATCGATGCATGGTTTTTGCTTCTGGTGCTGCTCCAATTAGCAATGATACCATCAATTTTTTCATGGGACTTGATATGCCAATTTATGAATTCTTTGGCCAAAGTGAGACCACAGGCCCAACTCTTTTGTGTTTGAAGGAACAATGGAAAATTGGTACTGTTGGCCTTGAGCTTGAAGGTACCAAGATGAAGATTGTCGAAGAAACCCAAGAACTTGTGTACCAAGGACGTAATACGATGATGGGGTACCTCAAACAAGAAGATGTGACCAAGGAAAGTATTGATGATGAAGGCTGGTTGCACTCTGGTGATTGTGGCAAAGTTGATGAAGATAATTTCTGCACTATTACCGGGCGTATTAAGGAACTTATCATCACTGCTGGTGGTGAAAATATTCCTCCAGTGCTTTTGGAAGATGCTGTCAAGGAAGAATTGCCAGTTCTTTCCAATGTCATGGCTATTGGAGATCGTCGTAAATTCTTGACTGCTATCTTTACATTCCGTGTTACCCATGACAGTGAAGGCAATCCTACTGACAAGATTGAACCTGGTGCTTTGGCTATTATTCAATCGCTTGGTTCGACTGCCACCACTGTTGCTGAAGCTCGTGATTGTGAAAAGGTGAATGCTTACTTGCAAGCAGGACTGAAGAAAGCTAACTCCAAAGCTGCTTCTCGTGCCCAACACATTCAAAAGTATCATATTATTGATCATGATTTCAGTGTCAATGGTGATGAACTTACTGCTACGCTCAAACTTAAGCGTCGTATTGTTGTGCAAAAGTATGGTGACATCATTGAAGCCATGTATGCTTAAACTCCTACATTGTTAATGTATATATATTTTGCTTTGACAAGTTTTAATTCCCCTCTGCACCTGAATAGAGTTGCTCTATGATTTCAGCATACTTGTCAATCACCACCTTCCTCTTGAGCTTTAAAGTTGGAGTGAGTTCACCACCAGGTAGACTAAAGTCTTGTTCTAATAAGTGGTATTTTGCAATTGATTGTGCCCGAGATGTTGCTCGAGCATTAGCTCGATTGACACCAGCATTCAAATACTCGACAACTTTGATACATGCAAGGGCTTCTTGTGTGGTTTTAGCTGGGGATTTAATTTGTGAAAGGATTTCCAATGCGGTGGGGTCAAGTTCATTAGTTGGAGCTCCATCGCTGTCCATGATAGTACGCAGTGTGAATAAAGCAGAAAGAAATTTTCTTTTGTCACCAATGACCATGACATTCGAGAGTAATGGTAGCTCTTCTTTGATCGCATCTTCAATTAAAACTGGAGGAATATTTTCACCACCAGCAGTGATAATAAGCTCTTTAATACGTCCTGTAATAGCACCAAATCCATCTGTGTCAATAGAAGCACAATCACCAGAATGTAGCCATCCTTCAGCATCAATTGTAGCTTTTGTTTCAGCTTCCATACCCAAATACCCCATCATAGTATGTCTTCCTTGAAATACAAGCTCTTGAGTTTCTGGTATTACTTTCCATTCGACACCAGGAATCGGTTGACCCACAGTACCCATTTTCCATGCTCCAGGGATACAAATCGATTGTGGTCCACAACATTCACTTTGTCCAAAGAGTTCGTAAATGGGAATATCAAGTGAACCAAAGTATTTGAGAATTTCAATTGGTGTCGGTGCAGCTCCCTACAAAAATTAATTTTAAAGAGAAAATGGTTTATAAACTCACCACAGCACAAAGTTGACAAGCATCAAGACCAAGTGCAGCACGAACTTTTGAAAGAACCAACGAGTTAGCTAAGCCAAATCCACAAGGAATACCACCAGATGAACCAAATTGAGCTGAAGTTGATTTTTGTAAACCTTTCTTCTTTGCCCATGTAGAAACTACTTTCTTAAATCCTTTGGTTTGTTTGCCCACTTCCCACATCTTTTCAGCAATTTTTTCCCATACACGAGGTACACCAAAGAAAATTGTAGGGCGTACTTCCTTTAAGGTTGCTCCAAGAGAACCTTTGAGAGCATCAGGTTGAGCAAAATATATCTGAACTCCAGAAGCAATCGGTAGATGAATATCGAGTAATTGAGCTGCAACATGGGAAAGTGGTAAATAACTCACCATCCGAGAGTTCGAGTTGATAGTCACTCCACCATTTTCAAATTGTTTTAACGTCGATGCAATAGTCCAAGTAATGTTATCATGAGAAAGCATCACTGCTTTTGGATTACCAGTAGTTCCAGAAGTGTAAATGAGTGTACAGCAATGTCCAGGTCGTTGTGACTGCATTCTTTCCTCTAAAATGGCTGATGTTTCGGGTGTCCCCAGAGCAAGAAAATCGCTAAAGTTATAGCAAGGTACTCGGCATTTGAGGTTTGGTGGTACTGTAGCATTGTAAATGACAAGAGCTTTAAGATCAGGTAGTTGATCAGCTATAGAAGCCATTTTATCCAGTTGCTGTAGTCCATCACACACAACTACTTGAGCTCGTGCATGGTGTGCAATGTATTGGCATGCAGGTGGGTTATTTGTAGTGTAAATACCAGCAGCTATTCCTCCAGCTAAAATAGCTCCAACATTAGCTATATTCCATTCAGGAGAATTGAATCCAATTATGCTCACAGCATCAAAGCGGTTCATTCCAAGATGCAATAACCCTTGAGCAAATTCTTTGCACTTGGCATGATATTCATTCCACGTCATAGAAGTCCTAAGCATAAATAAATTGAATTTTGTCTATAAGTTAACTAGCTCACCATTGTCCATCTTTTTTCCAATGCATAGCACTTTCAGTGCCATGACGATTTATTACTTTTTTCAATACATCAATGACTGTTTGTGGGGCATTACCTTCAATTGTTCCAGGTGATCCAATACGAACTTTAACTTCACCATCACGAGTCCAAGTCTACACAAATGAAAGATTTAATCTTTAAAACTTCTTACTGTCAATGGCAAATCTTCATTGTTAAATTCAAGTGCAATCGGTGCAGTCGCCATAAAGGAAAATACAAAATGGAAAAATGTGCGCATTATTTTATACATTTTTTCGAAATCTTAACCCCTCTCAACGTATTAATTTTTCCATTCTTCCAAGAAATAGCGTATCGCCGTTGGTGTGTTGTCCATTCCCAACGCTTCTTCCCATCTCAATTGTCAATCACACCAACAAATATCAAAAATCATTTTCAGTATCAAAGGTTCATGTAACTTTCAAATACTCGAATCAATCAGAGAAATCATACTAGATAACTTTAATAAACTCTCTACTACATTTGCAACAATACATAATCGTACTATCGGTCTAAATGTAAAATTTATTGTAGTTGAGTCAAAAAGTGACTTGTAATCAAGTTGTACACATACGCATACCATTTGATAGGAAAAATTTCTATAATTGTTAAAATATCATTAAAAATGTATAATCAAGAATACAAACGTAGAGAATTAGATATCACGAAGCATGTACTGATGCGATGTTGTGTCCATGGTGTCGGGATTTTTGCCTTCGATGGCTTTCGTTGCACTTTTGACCTTTAGCTTGTCACATGTTTCGAAAACTTCAATGTGACAACCACATCATCAATTATAATTTCCACTTTCAATAAAAATCAATCTTAATTTAAATCTAATATTTATACAAAATATCTTAAAATTAGAATTAAATTACAGATACTTTTAATGAAAGAATAGAATTAAATGAAAAGGGCAATTTGCCAGCCAATCCTCATCGTGCCAGCCATCTTGAACCAATCAGAATTCAGTACTTGAAATTTACAAATCCATTGTGATTCACTCTTGAATTTGCTCAGTACCACCAAGATGAAAGTCCTGTCGCTCATGGCCCGCCACTCGATGGCATTTGCTCGTCCAGTACGTTGAGTTTAATCGAATTGTTTGGAATTAATAGATTGAATAGACTTCTGCTCGTGCTTTCTCGAGCAAGCCTCTTGATTTGTACAACCCAACCGAAGAACACCAAGCTTTGCGTGAAATGCTTCGTTCGTTTGTCAAGGATAAGGTGGAACCACAAGCAATTGATTTTAACCGTGCTGAAAAGTTTAATGTTGACCTTTTTCGTGAACTTGGTGAATTGGGTCTTTTGGGTATCACAGTTCCAGAAAAATATGGCGGATCTGGAATGGATGCTCTTGCCGCTGTGATTGCTCATGAAGAATTGAGTTCTTCGGATCCTGCTTTTTGCTTGTCGTTCTTGGCTCATTCGATGCTTTTCGCCAATAACTTGGCTCGCAATGGTAGCGATGAACAATGTGCTAAATACCTTCCTGCTGCATGCACTGGTGAAGCTATTTGTGGTATGGCTATGAGTGAACCTGCTGTTGGTACTGATGTTTTGGGCATGAAGACCACGGCTACCAAGGGTATATTGCGTAAAATATTTCTCTAGATGATCTAAATTATCTTTAGTTGGTGATGAATACATTTTGAATGGTACTAAAATGTGGATTACCAACGGTGCCATCAATGACACTGATCTTGGTGATACCTTCTTGGTGTATGCTCGTACTGGCAACTCTGGCAGTGCTCGTCAAGATTATTCTTCGTTTATTGTTGAAAAGGGCTTTGAAGGCTTCTCCCTTGGTCAACGCATTAAGGATAAGTGCGGTATGCGTGCTTCGATGACTGCTGAATTGGTCTTTGAAAATTGCCGTGTTCCTGCTGCCAACTTGGTAATAATTCTTGGTCATATTTTATCTCATGGACAATAGATTGGTACTGAAGGCAGTGCTGTTATTTGCATGATGCGTAACCTTGAAATTGAACGTGTTACCCTTGCTGCCATGAGCTTGGGTATTGCCCGTCGTTCCGTTGAAGTCATGAACTCATACGCCAAGGAACGTGTTGCATTTGGCAAGCCATTGAACTACTACGGTCAAATCCAAGCTAACATTGCCAAGTCGTATGCTGAATACATGGCTGGCCGTGCCTACACCTACAACACCGCTCGGTACCTTTTATCTTAAAGAAATTCTTATGAATATTTCTGTAGCCTCATGAAGTTGGATGCTGTTGGCAATCGCATTGACACTGATGGTGTCAAGCTTTACTGTGGTGATATGGCCAAGACTGTGGCTGATCGTGCTATTCAAACTCTTGGGGGCTATGGCTACGTTGGTGAATACAACGTTGAACGACTATGGCGTGATTCCAAGTTGCTTGAAATTGGTGGTGGTACCAACGAATCTCACCACAAGAACATGAGCCGTGACTTGGTCCGTGTTGACGCATTGTAAATAGAAAAGCACTAATATGAACGTCGTTTTTGGTCGATTAATTTTTAAGCACGAGACAAAGCTCCACTTTTAAATGGTCTTATCACAACATCATTAAATCCTACCATTTATATCAACATTAAAACAAGTGAGCATATTTACCGAGCAATTTGCATTGGTCTTCCAAAGCTTGCTGCTGCTGAATTGTAATTAGGTCAGATCGATTATGATCAAGTTCTATCTTTTCATGAGAATAAGTTCATTCATATACTGTGTACCGATAGCTGCTTGATTCTTTGGCAAAAAGCGAACTCGTAAGTTTTCCTGTGGATGCAAATGCAAATACGATCTAGCAAAGCTTTCAGCGGCTTCAACACGCTTTAGATGATCCTAATTGCCAATGAGGCAATTTCTCTCAATATATCATTTACTTTGGTAGCTTCGACACCAAAAGCTAATCGAGATCGTAAGCATGGAGACGCAGCATAATTCCAATTTAAAAGACCACGTTCTTTAGCTAACTATATGCAACCTTAACAGAATGCTTTATGGCTTCTTTACTTACTGCTCGAACTTTGTCTTTAGTCAAATCTTGTAATGGGCTTTTTACATCAAATTCTGCTGCAGCAATGAGCCCTAAAACATGGAAATAACGCTTATTCATTGATTCTATCTACCAAGGCGAGTAGGATCAAGTTTATCATCAGCATTTGTGCCATTAAAGAGAATAGGATTCTTTCCCCTGAAAGATTCGGTCATTAATAAACCATAGTAATAAATCTTACGATTTTGCTTTGACATGAGTTGCTACTGCATTCAAAGTTGTGTATAAATTGGTTTTGCAATAATAGCAGCTAAAGTAGACACAACAATTAATATTTTCATTGAAATGAATACCTTTGGCCTTTGTTTTGAATGTAATTTACATCGAGACCTTCTGTCGTTGGTGTTTCCCATAGAGGAATACCAATATCCATTGCTATCTTTCTCGCAAGCTCCAATTGATCAAAAGGAAGAGCTGCAGATACACCTAAACAAGCAACACTGTTGTCAGGGAATGCTTCATGCACAAGAGCAGCCACAAGAGACGAATCTACACCCCCAGAGAACGCAACAACATTGAGTTGATTAAGACATCCAAGCTTGCCAACGCTCTGTACCATTGTACGCCACATTGAGAATATGAGAATGATCTGTGGAAGATGAGAAGAGGATGCAAGTTGAAGCAGTGGGCAAAGTGGACATTACAAGTGGTTATCTACAAAAATAAGTGATGAAAAGCTTCAGGAAGCTGCAAGTCTTCAAAGACTTTATCAATTATGAGTGGAAGCAATTGAATATCAATTCCACTCCATTTGCTAAGAGTATAAATGAACAAAGCCCATGCTAATATCCACGAGCCTGTTGATAATGCTTTGATCAATATTTTATTCATGATCCAAAGTCCTTTATGAAAAGCTTTCGACAGTACGTTCTTTACTGCAGTTGTATATGCGAGTAGACGAATTCGATTGTCATTTTGGCTTTGCCATGGTTTCCATGCAGCCATTTTTGCAGTCAAGTCATCCATTTCGTCATCTTTTGCTTTAATACACATACATATACACTTGTCTAACGCTTGTACGAGTGCAAGGAACGTTGCTATAGAAAGAAGCACGTAGCAATCATAGATTTGTGCTAATTCAATCGAATATACAAACGTCTTGAGCTTTGAGCTCATGATGGCAAATTTCAAAATGACACAAAAAACGATCTTTGGAATTTGTTATAACACTGTGATACCAAAATGTTATAACTATGCTATAACTTAATGTATTAAAGTGTTATAATAGCATGTGTGGCTTGTTATAACAATGTAGTATTGAGAGGTAATTTAGATCGCTGGAGTACAATGGACAAGGAAGAGTTGGAGCATTACACTGAAGTGTTGTTATCAATGAAAGAATACGAAGGCTTTGTGTGGCGTGAAGGATTCCGTAAGAAGCAACACTTAAAGCAATTGAGTGAGCACCATCTCAAGTATTTACCACCAGAAACAGTCAAGGACAACATTACTTCATTGCTTGTAAGTTGAAATATGCTTGATTTGGATTCATATTGATTGATTAGCGATGTGCAAAGAAGAATCAAGAGTTTTGGGATGATATTTGTGAAATGCAAAAGAGATTTGGACCTGAAGTACAATTACCAGCCCATGTTAACTTCAAACAACCATTGAAAACACCATATCGCCATTATAGTAAGTTAAAAAGCACTCTTCATCAATGTGTTCGAGATTGGGCTGAAGAAGTATGTGATTTATTGGCTGGACCGAGTTTTATTGTTTGATGTAGGGAGCTGAAGAACGTGAACGATGCTACAAACCATTGCTTGATGCTTTGGAGCGTGCATTACCAGTCACGAAAGAGAATAAGTATTTGGATATTGATACAACGATTTGAATCTTTCGACATAGGTTTAAACAAAAGGTTCTTGTACCTGGAGCTGGTTTAGGTCGCTTGGCTCTTGAAATTGTATCTCGTGGCTATGTTACGGAAGGAAATGAATTTTCGTATCAAATGCTTTTTACAAGCAATTTCATTTTGAATTGGTAATTATCTTTACTACCTTTAGTTCTCATTGTTTGGTAGTGCAAGTCAACCAAACTCAATCACCCTTCATCCATGGATTGATAATCCATCGAATGTTATTTCATTTAAGGACTTTAGTCGTCCAGTGACTATCCCTGATGTATCTCCAGCTCAATTACTTGACTTTCCATCAGGTTCCTCCTTCACTCCACTAACGAATGCTAATGAATACTAGGAGATGAAAATTATTTCTCCATGTGTGCTGGTGAATTTTTGGAAGTTTATTCACGTGATGTTGGTAAAATTTCCTTTCTATCATTCAAACCTTTTATATTTTCTTTTTAGGTGTATGGGATTCTATTGTCACGTGCTTTTTCATTGATGCTGCTCCAAATGTAATTGAATACATCGAAGCTATTGAACGCATGTTAAAACCTGGTGGTGTTTGGATCAATCTTGGCCCCTTATTGTATCATTGGCAAAATGGCAGTGGTGAAGAAGATGAACGTTATGATCAATCCATTGAACTTACATACGAAGAAATCAAACACGTTGCTAAATCGCTCAATTTTACAATCACGGTATATAATTTGTCACCTCCCAAATTTTCATCATATTTCATAGAATGAAGAAAGAAAAGAGTGCTTTTATACAAGCAACAAAACTTCAATGCTTCATTCTGTCTATGACTGTGTCCTCTTTACAGCAACCAAAAAATCTACTTAGGATCATCATCTTAATGACATTTTGTTATCATCTTGTTATAATCATATCCCAATCAAAATGCTTCACACTATTTGTTTCATATCACACTATTACATACAAGAACACTATTTGTTAAAAATAACATTATTAAATGTTTCATACTATTTTTATGTTCCCGCCTAAGCGTATCCAGAAGCGTCTTGGTGGCGGGTCCGGATAATCTTGATGCTGATTGGTTCATGAATTTGATTTAAATTTTGTATGTTGTATTCATCTTCATTTTGAAATTGGTTGTTTCGTTGGATGTTCTACTCGCAGTTGATCCTCGCCAAGAAAGGACCGCTTGGGCAGGTGTGGCTAGCTGCTCATTGGGATAAGAAGCTTACAAAGGCTGCAATTGCAGCTGCAGATGTGGGGGAGGCAGCTGACTCCATTGCGAATCCAGTCGTGCCTCTCGCGTTGCGAGTTTCGGGCCATTTGCTACTTGGTGTCACTCGCATTTACAGTCGTAAAGTTGGCTATCTTTTCACGGATTGTAGCGAAGCTTTAGTCAAGATTAAGATGGCCTTTCGTCCAGGGGTTGTTGATTTACCAGAACAACATCATACAGCATCGAGCAATGCGATTAATGTGACTACTTTTGGTGAATTTGATCCTCAAATGCCTTATGATATTCAGTATGGAATTGATTGATTAGGAATTGCTCATGAATAACTAGGTCGATAACAGCTCCTTCAATGACAGAGTGGATGATTACACCCTCTACAACAGTAGCTCGTCGACAGGATATTACGTTGGCAGATTCAAGCAGCAGAAGTTTGACGCAAGATAGTTCCTTTGGTGCAAAAGGTGTGTTTGCTTTTAGGAAGTAGAACTTATTGTGATTAGATTCGTTTGGAAATAATGACTCGTTTGGAGGGGCAGATTGGCATCCATTTGATATTGATGATCAAGTCAACAATGAAGTAAATGGATTGAGAGGGTTTTATAATCAACTTTTATGTAGCTGGATACAAGCTCTATTAGCGATGTTGAACGTGGTCGTAATGTTGCCAATACAAGTGGTTTGAGCATTCGACCTGATTTGGACAATTCGATTGATAATTTGGACAAGGATGATATTGGCGTTGACCTTTTCCAAGATGATAAACCAGATATTGAAATGGGCGATCCTGAAGTACCAGATATTGCTGCAGATGATGTTTCAATGCCTGATATTGACATGCAACCTGTGGATGATCAATTTAGTACTGGTGGAATTGATGTTGAACCAGCTAGCCCACTTCCTAATGATTCGCAGAGTCTTAACTTTGCAGTCGATACCTCTGGTATTCTTGCTACTGTACCAGAGCAACCAAAGCGTCAACGAAAGCGCAAAATTGGACAGGATTCGATGACTGAACTCTCTTCAAGTGTTATCAAAAAGGGATTAAAAGATGTTTCTGATATCGTTCGTGTTCGTGGCAACAAGCGTCTTAAGCTTGACAACAAACAACCTGTTGATGATCTCCTTGTGCCTTCCACCAAGTGCCTCAGTGCTAACCTTCTTGGTATGTTTAAGGTGACAATGAAACATGCTAAATTGCCTGATCCAAATGCCACACATCTTCAAGAAGAAGAAGATGCTACTGCAATTGAACGAACACGTCGTCAATCAGGACAAACAAAATCTTACAATGAAATTGATGAAGATGAAGATTTAGCAGTCACAACTGAACAAAAAGATTCACCTGATTTTGAATTTGGTGGTCCACAAGATGAAGAACCACACCCAGATATGTTTGATAATGGTTTGGATGTGGATGCTGAGCCATCGATCGATGAAGAAGTTGCTGGTCCTGATGGTCTTGCAATAGATTTGGATCTCTCCCTTGCTGTCACAAGTGCTCCCCCAACTCCATCCGTCCAAACCACCACAGTTGCAGAGCATAAATGGCATCCCCACACCGTCAAAGTAATGAAAGTGTTACGCAAATCCATGCACGATAAAGACTCAGTATCGTACAGTCAATTAGCAAAAACTACACGTAGTCGTCGCACTGCTGCAGCACTATTTTTTGAAGTTCTCCAACTCAAGACTTTAGATTTTATCGATGTCGAACAAACGCAATCGTTTGGAAACATTCAAATCAGCAAAACAAATCATTTCGCCGACTACATTCCCGCTGTAGATGGCCAAGAAACTATGTGAATTTATTGAGTTTTTTCTACTAATGCTTTGCTTTATTATTCTTTTGCATCACAATAGAGAAATACATTTACTATTAAATGGTAGTGCCACGTCATTTGCATAATTGACGCGGGAAACAGTTACCAAGTTTTGTGTCCTACTGAGTAACTAAATAAAATAGTTACAATCCTTTTAGATCCAAAAGGATAATTTAGCATGTTGTATTTTTTGTGTTGCAGTGTAACTGATCGGCTTTCTCAAATAGTGCGGGAAACAGTTACGAGCAGTTCAAGTTATTTTTTCCCATGTCCAAGGAAGAGTATTGTCGAGTTAAAGCACGTCTTCGACATGAATGCAGCCAGCGACGCATTCGTTTAGAAGAGTTTATGAAGACGTTTGATGTGCACAAGACGAAGAAAGTGTCTGCTGAGCAGTTTACTCGTGCGATTGATGCTAGTGGCATTCGGTTGTCGAAAGAGGAAATTGGCCTTTTAATTGCTAAATATCGTCTTCCAGAAGATGCAAAACTTGTGGATTATCGTCGCTTTTGTGATTTGATTGATAAGAGCTACACAGCAAAGGATTTGGAAAAGAAATATCACAAAAAATTGTCGTTGGATACAGTCAAGTTGACTCAAGGAGGGACATTTGTTAAGAAAGCACTCAGTTCCGAGACAGAATTAAATGCTTTTCGATCGATCATTGAACATTTGACGCGTGCCGTAAGGACTAAAGTAGTATTGCAAGTGTTTGATCTGTTAAAAAGTTGTTTTTTGTAGGGAATTGTATTGAAAGATGTGTTTCATGATTTTGACAAGAACAATTCGGGATTTGTGACTAAAGCACGCTTTGTTCGTGATCTTTTTGGTATTCTTGGTGATGTTGATCCGATCGAAGTCGATGTATTGACTAAAGTTTATGGAGCTGGTGTTGACGTCAACTACAAACTACTTCATCATGATTTGACAAATGGCATTTTTCCTTCTTCCAACAATAATAACAATAGCTCTTCTCCACGTTCTCGACGTCGTGGTGGTAATCAGCTTAGCTCTATTGATGCAGAAAGTGTCGAGGGACCTCTTCGTGAAATTGCAGCTCGAGATCGCATTCGTGTGAAAAACTTTTTCATTGATTATGATCGTATGCGAAGTGGTAAATGCACTGAAGCTCAATTCATGCGAGCTGTTAAAGTATATCATTGTTATACTGAATGAAGAATTAATATTGTGTAGGTCTGTTTTGGAGCCTTGACACAAAGTGATTTGGATGTTTTAGTTGCAAAATACTCTTGTGGCATTGTGGATGTGAGCAATGAACGTAAAGTTGATTATATTGCTTTTTGTAAAAGTATTGCCGCTGGTACAGAAGAAGAAATTGATTCTTCTCCATTGTCTATTGATGTACCTATTCTTCCAACTGCAATTTGTTCACGAGAAATACGAGGTGCATTAAATGATGATGAACTCAAAGAATGGCAGGTGTTAATGACACGTTTGAGTTTTCCTATTAAAACACGTCGGATTCTGCTCAAACCAGTCTTTTGTGATTTTGATAAAGGAAAGACGGAATGTGTTACATGTGAACAATTTACCAGAGTAGATATCAAATGCAATTTCATTTTTTTACATCGAATTAGGTCTTGGCCATCTTCAATTTGTTTGTAAACACTGATGCTGAGAAACGAGTTATTTTAAAGCGATATGCAAGCTCTCGTCTTAATACAGCACCAATATCATCATTGGCATTCGACAGTAAAGCTTTTATCAATTACAAAACCTTTTGTTTGGACATGGATGAATTTCAATGTCCAAAACCACAAATTCCAAGCACTCCAGTGATTGCACCAAAGATAGATCAAGTTGAGATAGCTACTGTTGAAAGAACATTGCCAATGCTTTTACGCTACATCAAACAAAAAGCTAAACGGGATCGTATTCGTATGGAAGAATATTTTCGTGATTTTGATCGTCTTCGCAAAGGAAAAATAACGCGGTAAAAGCAATTCTTTAACTATTGATTGATCATGGCAAATTAGCAATCAACTTGCTGGTGGCTTAAGCTCTGCAGGCTTTGTACTGTCAAATGCAGATATTGATCTTTTAGTAGCTGAATTTTCCTATTTTGATGAGAAAGACGTCGAGGTAAGAGAAAGAAAGACATATAAAGTAATCACCGATCAAAGGGGAATTCGATGGTAGCATGGACGCGGTTGGCAGATGAAATAGACGCGGTGTTTACAATCAAAGGGTACTCAATTATTTCGAGAAAGTTAATTTAAACCCATATCATGTAGTCTCGAACGTGAACCATCAAAGGATGTCGCACATACGATTGAAATGGCTGCGAATGCGATTTCTGACATGGTAGATAAAGCTTCATGTTTCATTAAACAGTGCTTGTTTTTGCAGAATTTTGACGCCAACGATGAAGAAACCATCACAAATGTACTACGTACGATGGTTGGGATCATCTCAATGAAGAGACTTGATATCAAACCTCCTTTTGAAGATTTTGATCATTCAAATCAAGGATTTATTTCCCATACAAAATTTGAACGTGTCTTGTCGGTATACAATTTACTTCCATCTCAAGCACCGATAGCTCGTCTTTTATGCATCAAATTTTCAGAACGAGGCAATGCACCACAACCAGGAGTGAGTTCCATGTGCGATGTAAATTATCGTGCCCTTTTAAATGCATTGGAAATGATCAAAGATAATCCAAATACAACCCATGTACCAGGTACCCTGACGATCTTGGTAGATTTTGAAATATTGAAACATCTAGGTGCAAAAGAATTTCGATTGCTACAAGGCAACAACAATGACAATGGAAATAGCAATATCAATACAAGACGTCATAAACAACCACCAAGTGCAGTACAGCTAGCATCACTTCTTAAAGATATTCGGTATCATCAAGCATATTTTAATTTTCTAATCAAAAGTAGACAACAAGTTGATGCCAAACGTATCCGTTTAAAGCAATTCTTTGCTGAAAGCGATCGTTTGCGTACAGGAGATATCACAATTGCGAAATTCCACACTGCGATTAATCGATGTGGCTTAATCGTCGATGGCAACGATGTGCTGACGCTCAACGAAGCTTTTCGTTCCAACGTTCGACCAGACCAAATCAACTATCGTTTGTTCATTCAGGCCATTGAATCCACTCCTTTTCACGAGGTACATCCATCTCTTCATTACCTTCTGGTTGAATTCAACCCAGGAGGAGTGTGATACTTCACCAAAATCGCCTCAACTCGTGTCTCTCTTATCCCGACTTCATTCTCTTGTGCATTTTAAACGGTATCTCCATTTCTTCTCTATTCTCTTACCTCTTTTAAGACTTCATCTCAAGCCATATTTTGAAGATTACGATCATAATTCCCTTCTTGCTGTCACCAAGACACAATTTGCTGCTGTTCTTGATCTTATGCGACTCGAATGTACCCCCAATGATCTCAATCTACTCTGCAATCACTACGCTGTCCAACACACTCGAACAAGCACTTCCAATGTTCATTACCTTCGTTTTCTCCATGATTTAGACTCTTCCTAATCCATAATAAACCGATTCCACACATCATATCCTACCTTTAATCCACTCTTAGTACCCTCACATACCTCTACAATCCCTATACGATCTTCTAATGCCATTTCCACCTCTTTTAATCTTCAGAATCCTCATCTTCGACCTAAATCTTCATCAAAACACGATGCTACAGCTCATATCCTACCTCCAAACCACTCCCAATACACTCTTACTGCTCTGGAATCAAGATTCAATCAATAAATGCGCTTGTACCTCTTTATATCGTCCTCTTCTTCATCATTTTCATCTCATATACCAGGGATTCCGTGGATCACTTGTGAGTACTGTTGGACTTTTTTCACTAAAAAACCGCGCCACATCATCGTTGAAGTAGCCAGTTCAATCTTTTGTTTGATTGGCGCGTGTCTCAGAACAGCTGGTGTTAATTGGTGGCACGAGTGTGCGGTTCACAATCAATTTTGCGCGGGGAGACGAACACGATGCCGCAGTGGTCCAAGCTCGTTGCTTTACGACGAGTTTCTTCGTCTACGTCCGTGCGTATGGCAATGCGTTCGTTTGCTTCAGGTCCTCATCCATCCGAGTCGTTTATTAGCGGTACAAATAATGTGTATGTGGAAGAAATGTACAAAACATGGAGCAAGGATCCGACTAGGTAACAATGGATAAAGTCATATAGATGGCTTATAGCGTTTATGTAGCGTTCATAAAAGTTGGGATGTATACTTTCGACAAGTAGAAGATGGTGCTATCCCTGGTGAAGCATTTATTCCACCACCAACAATTCAAGCAGGTGTAACACCAGTGGCTCGTGGAGCTGTGAGCCAAGAAGTATTGGGAGGAATTAATCATGCTTTGGGATTGAGTTATTTGATTCGTGCGTATCAAAGCCGTGGCCATGAAATGGCAAATTTGGATCCATTGGGATTGCAAAATCGACCTGTTTTACCTGAATTGGATATTAAAATGTATGGATTTACTGATGCTGATTTGGATAAAACAATTACAATCCCAAAGAATTTGTATGAAATCCTAAAGAGATATGATCTTATTTTAATGAATTAGTGCTTCCGGAGTCACTGGGTTCTTGGAAGAATTGACTGAAGGCAAAAACCCAACGTTGGGTCAAATTGTCCAACGACTCAAAGAAACGTATTGCAGCTCGATTGGAGTGGTATGAAGAAGGCTACTTCAAGGATGAGCTCATTGTTTTATGTAGCAATACATGCATATTCCTGATCGCGAAAAATGCAATTGGATTCGTACCCATGTCGAACATTTGGTCAAGAAAGAAGAACCCAAAGATAAAAAAATGCACATTCTTGAACGTCTTGCATTTTCTGTCAACTTTGAAAAATTTCTTGGTAACAAATACAATACTGTCAAGCGATTTGGTTTGGATGGTGGCGAATCTTTGATTCCTGGTATGAAATATATGATTGATCGTGCTACTGAATTGGTACAAAATTACCATTAAAATTTAACCAATATTAATGGGCTCATTAGGGTATGGAACACGTTGTTGTTGGTATGCCTCATCGTGGTCGTTTGAATGTGTTGGCCAACGTCATTCGTAAACCAATTCAACAAATTTTTAAGGAATTCCAAGGCACTCACTTTGATATGGACAAATATGTCAACTCGATTGAAGATTGGAGTAACTCTGGTGATGTCAAGTATCACTTGGGTACTTCGTTTGATCGTCAATACCCTGATGGACGCAAGGTTCATTTGAGTTTAGTGGCCAATCCTTCTCACTTGGAAGCTGTGAACCCTGTTGTCGAAGGGAAAGTTCGTGCCAAGCAATTTTACCTTGGTAATGATGATGAAGCTGAAAAGAAGGTCATGCCACTCTTGCTTCACGGAGATGCTGCTTTCAGTGGTCAAGGTGTTGTCTATGAAACCATGCATTTGAGTGGATTGGAAAATTATCACACAGGTGGTACTGTGCACATTGTTGTGAACAATCAAATTGGGTTCACTACTGACCCAAAAAACTCACGGTACGAATTACAGTTGACTCTTGGATACTCATATTGCATAGTTCGTCGGAATACTGTAGTGATGTGGGTAAGGCCATGAACATTCCTATTTTCCATGTCAATGGTGATGATCCTCTTGCTGTCGTCAAGGTGTTTGAACTTGCTGCTGAATGGCGGTAGGAATATTGTTTTTTATCTTATCATTCTCATTGTATCCTGCAGACAAAAGTGGCGCAGCGATGTTATCATCAACTTGACATGCTACCGTAAATTCGGTCACAACGAAATTGATAATCCTTTCTTTACTCAACCACTTATGTACAAGAAGATTGGCACCATGCCTAATGTCATTGATATCTACACCAACAAACTTGTACAAACTGGTGCAGCTACCAAGGAAGAATGCGATGAAGTTGTCTCAAAGGTCTGGGACTTTTTCGTGGAAACCTTTGAAGAAAGTAAGAACTGGGAAGACTCAAAGAAATCCGACTGGCTTGCTAACCGATGGGAATCGTTCAAGAGCCCAACTCAACAATCGCGTATCCGCCCTACTGGTGTCGATCTTGATGCCCTCAAGAAGATTGGTGACAAGTTGACCACTGTTCCAGAAGGTTTTGAACTCAACTCGCAACTCAAGCGTATTCTAGCTACAAAGCGTCAATCGATCGAAACTGGTGAAGGTTTGGACTGGAGTTCTGGTGAAGCCCTTGCCTGGGGTTCACTCCTTTTGGAAGGCAACCATGTTCGCATTAGTGGTCAAGATGTCCAACGTGGTACTTTCAGTCATCGTCATGCTGTTCTCCATGATCAAAAGACAAACAACGAATTTATCCCTCTTAACACCCTTGCCCCAACTTTGAACCCATCAGCTCCTTTGGAAAAGCCTGAAGGTGGTTCTCAAGGTGCTTTTGTTGCTTCCAACTCTTCGTTGTCTGAATTCGGTGTTCTTGGTTTTGAACTTGGTTATTCTCTTGAAAACCCCAATGCTTTGGTAATGTGGGAAGCTCAATTCGGTGATTTTGCCAACGGAGCTCAAATTATTATTGATCAATTTATCAGTGCTGGTGAAGACAAGTGGATGCGCCAAAGTGGTCTTGTTATGTTGCTTCCTCATGGTTATGAAGGCCAAGGTGCTGAACACAGTTCGTGCCGTATTGAACGCTTCTTGCAACAAACTGATGATGATCCAAACGTTGTTCCACCTATGGACGAAGATCATCGCATGCAAATTCAACAAACGAACTGGCAAGTAGTCAACTGCTCGACTCCTGCTCAATACTTCCACGTCCTTCGTCGTCAATTGCACCGTGAATTCCGTAAACCACTAATCAGTGTACAACCAAAGTCTCTCTTGCGGTTGAAGCAAGCTTCGTCGTCCCTTGCTGAAATGGGCCCAGGTACCAAGTTCCACCGTGTCTTGGGTGATGATGCCAAACTTGTTGCTGATAACAAGGTCAAGCGTATCGTGCTCTGTTCGGGCAAAATCTACTACGATTTGGCTGCTGAACGTGAACAATCCAACGTGGACGATGTTGCTCTTGTTCGTGTTGAACAAATTGCTCCTTTCCCATTCGACAAGGTTGCTGAATTTGCTGCCAAGTACCCCAACGCCGATATCAAGTGGGTGCAAGAAGAACCTGAAAACATGGGCTTCTGGACCTATGTAAACCCTCGAATTGAGACTGCCCTCAAGACGATCAACAAAGACAGCCGCCGACCAAGTTACATCGGCCGTGATGCCTCAGCTGCCCCAGCTACTGGTTTCCATGCTGTTCATAACTTGGAGCAATCGCGCATTATCGCGAAAGCTCTGAATTTACCATTGAAGAAGTAAAGAAAAGGTTATGTGCAAGAAGAATAAATCTGTATTATCCAAACTAAAAGACGACTTTACTAACCTGTATAGAGAATGTATGAAAATACGGTAAGTCTACATTATATTTTATAAGCAAGCCCTTCACGTTGCGGTCGCACTTGTGGATTATCTTTTTGAATGAAGTCAATCCATTTAAAAATTTCTCGTGCTGTCGGTCGTTCTTTTGGGTCATGTGATAAACAACGTTGAGCCATTGACAAAATAGCGTTTGGACAACCTCGTTGAAATGTTGGAGATATTCGATTCCCCATTATCATGACAGCAACTTGAGTTTTTGATGCTCGAATACGAGTGTTTTCAGCTAATGCATCCCAGTAAGGTACACAATTGGTATCCATTTCAGACATGAGAACACCAAATGAATAGATATCTGCTTTTTCAGTATATTGTAGTCCTTTGAGGACTTCTGGTGCTGTCCAAGCCACAGTACCAATGTTTTCAGTCAGCAATACATCTTCACCGTAATTAATAGCTCGAGCAGTCCCAAACTCTCCGATTTTAGCATCCCACGAATCGCTCAAGAAGATGCTTTTGGCTTGAATATCTCTGTGATAAACAAGAGGTTCATGAGTGTGCAAATAGCGTAAACCCTCAGCAATGTCTTTGAGAAGAGTAAGTTTGGTGACTTCCATGCCAATGCCAATAGATAAATTATCAAACCAACCTAATGGTTTGTACACTTGGGATTGTAAATATGACCAAAGATCACCTCGGTCCATGTACTCTGTCACAATTGCAAGTTGTTTAATGGATCGCCATGTTAGTCCAATGAACTTGACAATCTTGGGATGGTGAAGATGGCTTACCAAACGTATTTCATCAAAGAAAATTGCTAAAACATCAACGTCTTCAGCCTTTTCAGGAAGAATTTGCTTGACAGTGACCATTTTAGATTCGACTTCACCATATTTCTGCATGAGAGCTCGGTGAACCATGCCGTACTCTGTTCTGTACAAAATATTTCCTCGAGTAATTGCTGCTGGCGGAATGAAATATGGCCGAAATTCTTTGTCAAAGCGGATATCGCTCTCTTTCATCGGTCGATCAAAGCCTGAAAGTGCACTTCCTGGTGTTCGTGCTTGTGGCGTTAAAGCTGAAGAATACCATGATCGAACTTCCATTTCAATCGGTGCTGCATGACTTGCTCGCTGGTGATTTTGTCGGCTAAAGCAACAACACAATGCGATTGCAATGATAGCTACAGCACCAATGCTTCCTGCAATCACTGGAGCATAAGGAAAAGATTTTTCTGGTGCTGAAGCAGGAGCTATTACTGTCGGATCTGGTAGCATACAAATTGGGTATTTATCCCACAACATACGAGTTCCATTATGACCAAAGCAGCTAGCGTTGGTTGCTGTTGTTGATAGAAAGCTTGGACAGGATGAAGAGTTCATTTGAAGAGAGTTTAGCAAGTCAAATTCTGTGTCATTGGCATAGATGGCAGTGATATTATTACCACTCAAACATCTAAGCTAATATCAGTCACAAGCATGTAAAAAGCATTGTACAAAGTTGTTAACGATGTTGGAAATGAAGCGCGGAACTCGACTAAACTATTGTTGTTGAGATACCTACAATAAATGAGGCATTTCACCTAGTAATTCAACGTACAAATTCCGTAATGATGACGGAAATGAAGCGTTTACCAGTGATGTTAGTCCATTGTATGACAAGTTTCTATCATTCATTAAGTTATTCAAGTCATATATGACTTACAATGATATCAAACGCGATGGCCATGACACGTTGGCAATAGACTTTAGATAATTATACGACAAATCTCTATACAACAATCGTTAGATCTACCATCAAGTGGAATTCAAGTACAATTCTGATAAAATAGGTAAAGTTAATGGGGCAGTAAGAGCTGTAATTGCATTGTTGCTCAAGTTTCTACAAATCAATGAGAACAATTCAAGTTCAATTACAATACAATGTCTGTAAAGATGTTGGAAGTTTATCGGGTGGAGCTATTGCCGTGATGGTATTTAATGAGAGATCTCTACTTGACGTGATTAAAGTATCGAAAGCATAACTTACAAATTTGATAAAGCAATAGATTGAAAAGCTCCAATTGCTCGAATGGAGTTGTTATGAAGCATTCTAATAGAATCAAATCATTAGCAGTAATAACAAAAAGACAAATACAAACTAGTCAAGTGAGTTGGAAAAGTGGTATTTTCGATACTTGTCAAATGATTGTGCTCAAGGCGTCTAGTTTAAAAAGTTATCATGTAAAGGTACCAAAGAGAATATTTACAACATCGTCATTGCCACTGGAGCTCCTGTGTCATCTAGAACCAAATTTTTATTCAGTTGGGACAATCCGACTGCGTTGAGAGTTCTACATCCCACCATGAGCAAATGAATAATCCTACGAAGAGCAATACAATGAAGGTTCATTTATCGGTAGAAATTCGAGATATTGGACAGAAATTTCTGTTGTAGCACCATTAATACCATAGTCAAACCAACGTTGATCAAGTTCAGTTGGATATGCTCCAATACCAACAGAACCATTGGGATACCAAATACAGCTTCCAAATAGAGTCCAATTTCCTAATGGACGAAATATAGCATTGGAACATGCAGTCGTATATGTGCTTTGAACAACAGCTTTTGGATTACTAGTGACATTGCCCCAAAAGAGTGAAGAATTGGAGATAGCTACGACAGGCACAGCCAAACCAAGTAGACGTCGCATGGATCAAATATAAAAGTGGTAGACTCGTTTGAATGACGAGCTTGTTGATCATCCAGCTGCTAGTACCGAAATCTCCGCAAACACAATAAATTTTGTGTTGTTTTGTGGGACAACGAACGATGTAGCTACAGAAACTACATTGTAGAGTGGGATAGATAACCCAACACCAGACTTGGCATGAGTTTTCTTATTACAATGGAAGTCCAGTTGATATTTTCAATGCGTTAGTTCATAGTGTCTCTCATTTTCATACGTTCATCAGAATGAGTCTATCATTTGTACTAGCTGGCTGCTACGTTGACGCGAGATCAAGGATGTATCATTGTGGACTGAAGGTTTGCAATGTATTATTGTCAACACACTGTACTTACGTAGCAGGTTTGGCATGTTTAAGAACAGCTCGACCCAATTCACCAACAAAGACACTTCCTTGTACAGGCCTATACAAAAAAATAAACATTGAAAATTTCAATCAATACAAACCCATGACGAAGTTTACGAATCCCATTGATAACTTCACGAGTTTTAGAAATATAAACTCGATCAAGACTCGATCGCATTTCAATTTCCATATCTTCAATCAAACGTCCCATGTTAGTCAAATGGGTACTTTGGGAATCAAATGGCAACACTTTTTCAGTTTGACGTGTTAAATTTCCATCCAAATTCAATTGTCCAAGTTCATTACGATTGACATTCATAGCAAGTAAAATTGTAGTTGTCAATTTATACACCGCTTCTTTTTGATTTTTTTCTTGGACTTCAATTACATGAATTGAATTCCATCCACCATTTTCAACAAATCTATCATTTCTTAATCTAAAATATAAATATATCATACCTTTGATGATGAACATCTTTTTTAATAAGAAAACAAGCAGCAAAACCTGGTTCAAGATCCCACATATACACAGAAGATATTCCACCTAACTAAACATTAATAAAGTTATTGGATATATCATTTACCTTGGTAATACATTTCACGGTAAACATCGAAAATTTCGTTAGCTTGAATCTCCAATTGCCGTAAATTGTCACTTGGCGTGAAACCTTCCCCGTCATCAATCGGTGGAAAGTACGCATTTGTCCATGGGGATCTATTATCAATTATAATAATCTCTTTATTTATTGACTATATACCGATACGAGTCTCCATCACGATTGTAATCACAAAGGAGGAATGCTCGACCTGTCGTTGGGTCAACCATTTGCCCCAAAGGCTGATCCACACGTTGCAAGAGTTCATCTTCAAGCTCAGGGACTAATTGACATAGATCATTTAGATCTTTCGCCACTTGGCCTGGTGGCATGCGTCGAAGAATGTTCAAACAGCAGCTTAACGCGTCGTCGCTCATTAAGTCAAATCTTAAATGACGAAAGTGAATTTTTATACAGTATACAAATGTACAGGTACTTAACAAATTTATATAATTGCATATATTCATTTATAGAGGACTTGTATAATTCAATATCTCATTTTTCATTATGTTAAAAAAGTAGTTTTTTGATGAAAAAAAAGACAAATTGGTGAAAATTATTAAGTGTACATTTTAGTTGCCTTGGCAAAAAGCTTTAGCATTTTGGAACATTTGAAGCCATGGACTGACTTTAGCATCTTCAATTTCAGAGGTCTTGTATGGCCATTGGAATTTCAAGAAAGCACGTTCAGGGTGAGGCATCATACAGAAATGACGTCCATCATCCGATACAAGACCAGCAATACCATTTGGAGATCCATTAGGATTGAATGGATATTCTTCAGTAATGACGTTCTTGTCGTTTACATAGCGAACAGGAGCAAGGTTCTTTTCAAGAACATTTTCAAGCAAACGTGGATGTGGGAAATGAGCACGACCTTCACCATGAGCAACCCAAACACCAAGAGAACTGCCAGCCATACCCTTGAGCATAATAGCATTGGAAGGTTGAATTTGAACAGACACAAAGTTGCACACATACTTTTCACAGGCATTGTCAATGAAACGAGGATTCAAGTCACCTTCAAAGTCAGTCAAAGTATTTTCAAGTTCTTGAGTTACTGGAGGATTGACCCAGCCGAGGAGAGACATAAATTGACAACCATTGCACACACCAAGAGAGAATGTATCAGTACGAGCACGGAATGCTTTAAATTGAGCAAGGACATTAGGATGGTACTTGACGACACCAGCCCAACCCTTGGCCGAACCAAGTACATCGGCAAAAGAAAAGCCACCGACAAAAGCAACACCACGAAACCGTTCATCCAAAGCAACTTTACCACTCACCAAATCCTTCATGGTGACATCCCACACTTCAAAACCAGCAAGGTAGAAAGCAGAACTCATTTCACGATCACCGTTGCTACCTTCTTCACGAAGCACAGCAACACGATGTTCATTGCGGGTAGAGAGAGCCTTGGGGAGAGTTGGCGAAGGTGCGTAGGAAAGCTTCCATTGAGGAGTTGAACGATGTTTCAAGTTGGCTTGTTCCAATTCAACACAGTCAGGGCTGCGTTGACGCTTTTCCAATTCAAACGAAGTGGCTTCCCAAGTGTCACGCAATTGAGTCATTGGTTCATGGACAACAACTTGACCGTTGACCTTGACGTAGACCACACCATCGGTAGTAATGCTACCAAGCTTTACAAGAGGAACGTTGGCGCTCGAGAAAGCACCCTTGACTTGGGTTTCGAAGGCCTTAGGAACTTGAATGACCATACCAAGTTCTTCGTTGAAAAGAGCAGCCAACACATCACGGGTGGTACCAGCAGAAGTAGCAGGAATATCAACCGAGAGACCAACGTTACCAGCAAAGGCCATTTCCAAAAGAGCAACAAGAAGACCACCATCAGAACGATCGTGACCGGCAGAGAGCCACTGGTTGTGGACACAGCTTTGAAGAGTCTTAAAGGCGTTGGAGAAGAGAGTAGTATTTTCCATATCTGGAACAATCTTACCCACTTGCTTGTAGACTTGGGCAAGAGCAGAGCCACCAAGACGGTTCTTGCCTTCACCAAGATCAATGTAGAAGAGGTCACCACCATTAGGCTTCAAGTCTGGGTTGACAGTCTTTTCAACATCAGAGACAGCGCCATACATAGTGACGACAAGAGTACCAGGAGCCTTGACATTTTCAGATCCCACCTTGGCAGCCATCGAAAGCGAATCCTTTCCACCATCAACAGCAACACCAATATCTTTCATGAAAGCAGTCATGGCAGAGCAGCACTCGTACATACGAGCAGCTTCACCAGGAAGTTTGGCAGCCCACATCCAGTTAGCCGAACACTTGATATCCAAAAGCGAACCGGTGAGGGAAGCCCAGACAAGGTTGGTTAATGATTCACCTACAGTAAGGCGAGCCATGGCACCGGGGTTCACGAGGCCCTTGATAGGTTGTTCACCCACAGCACTGGCACAACCAGTGTAGGTACCAGTTTCTGGGCTTCGGAAATGCGATTGAGCAATGACCGAGACGTTGGCAAGAGGCAATTGCAATGGGCCGACGCATGGTTGTTGGGCAACAAGACCAGTAACACAACGATCGACCTTCGAGGTAAGGAATCGTTTGGAACCCACAGAAAGCAAGCGAAGAACGCGGTCAAGAGCTGACTTGACAGTCACATCGCTAGGGAACACAAGTTCTTTCGATGGAAGAGGAGTACGAGCGTCGGTGAAAGTCTTTTGAGGCATCTTTCCAAGAACCAAGTCAAGTTCAAGATCGACAGGAGTCGAGTCATCTTGGGCATCATGGAGGATAACTTTGCCATCGCCAGTGACTTGACCAAGAAGAGCAAATGGACAGTTTTCACGCTTGCAAATACGAGTAAAGATATCGACATCAGCTGGACGCAACAAAAGAGCATTATTTTCTTGGTATTCAGCACCCCAAATTTCTAGGACACTCAAAGTTTCATCACCGATCAAGATATTGCGCACTTCATAACGAGCCCCACCACGGTGTTCACCAGCAGGCTCAACGATTTCCTTAAGCACGTTGCCATTACCACCAGCACCTTGATCGTGGATGGACACAATAGGATTCTTGTCACCAAGTTCGATACAAGCACGAATAACACGGTTCATTTTGTTTTCCATTTCGGCATCACCACGTTGGACAGCATTGAAATCAAGTTCAGCAGTCTTGGCATCTTGGATACGCGAAGAGGCAGCACCACCGCCCATACCAATACGGTAGCAAGGACCACCAACCTTGACAACCCACATATTGACTTCAGCATGGCCCTTTTCACAATGGGTAGCATTCAACTGACCGACACCAGCCGAAAACATAATAGGTTTAATGTATTCACGACGTTCACCGTTGTTGAGAACCATACCAAACGAACGAGCGAACCCAGTGACAACAGGTTCGCCAAACTTGTTACCATAATCCGAAGCACCATTACTGGCTTGGACAATGATATCGCGTGGGTGAGCAAGGTTGGAAGGGTATTGAAGTGATTTGTCTTCCCATGGCATGTCATAGTTATCGAGGCAAAGTTGGCCAACTGAGTAAGCACTGACACCAGCAACAACATGAGCACCACGACCTGTAGCTTGGACATCACGGATACGACCACCAGTACCAGTTTCTGCACCAGGGAAAGGAGCAACACCTGATGGGAAATTGTGAGTTTCTGCAGTCAACAAGACATGCGATTCAAGATTGCGTTCAGCTAAAGCTGAGGGGCCACCAACGTTGACAGGAGCAAGGGTTTTAATCTTAGCACCACGGATAACACTTGAGTTATCGTGGAATGCAATAATACTATTTTTCTTGGATTCTGGGGTAAGAGTGGATTTGACCATTTTGAATAAAGTTTCTGGCATTTCCTGGCCATCTATGACAATTTTGCCACCAAAGAACCAATGTCGGGAATGTTCCGAGTTGGATTGCCCCATATCAAAACATTCAACATCGGTAGGATCACGCTTGAGTTTTTCCTTGAAAAGGTTGGTATAATAATTCAAATCCCATTCATCAAAGCCAAGACCATTTTCTTCATTAACACGACGAAGAGCTTCTTTGCCTTCCTTCATAATAGGTATGCGTTGCACAGGCTTTGGTGCAGTAAAGACACCAAATTGAGTCAATGGTGCTTCATAAACTTGTTCAGTCATGCGATCCATGTGACTGGCAAGGAATTTTTCTTTGAATTCTGTGGTCAATTTACCAGGTTTTGTTGTGATGGAAAAGATACGACTGCGTTCAATACGTTTGATTTTCGTCAAGCCACAAGCATGACAAATCGAAACAGCGTTACTGCTCCATGGTGTGCTAAAGTTCATACGAGGGCCAATTTCAACATGCCATGCGCCAGCACTCTTTGCCACAAATGGGGTCGTACCGTATTGCTTTGGTTCAAAGGTTTCGCTAAGCAACCACGTCAAACATTGTTCTTCTTCCGTCGTAAGTGCCGATGCAGCCGTTTCGAGCTCAATATAAAAGCAAATTTCCGTGGCCACGGCCGTCACATCCGCGTGCTGAGCCTTAAGAGTTGACACAGCGTGTTCCGAGAGGAAAGGAGTGCGAAAATATCGCAATAAACTCATTGTTTTCGCCTTTTTAGCTGCAGGAGCGGCGGACGGCGCGGGTTTACGGGGCGACGACATGGCAAATTCAAAAATAAGTGGCTCGATCTAAAGATTTTGTATCTGCATTCTGATTGGTTGAAATTACAGCGCCAATGGTTAGCTTAGACTTGAATTAAATATACTTGTCCATTTAGTTGTACAAAAATTGAATATATATAGCCAATAAGAATATATTACACATTGCTTTTTATCCAATCAGTGCAATGGACACGATGTATACGTGACGTTTGATGTGGCACTGAAGAGCTAACAAAGATGATATTGAAGCATTGAAATACAAGTTTGTGTATACCTTTTAAAGATTTGCTTTATTTAAATACCATTGAATAAATTCATTTCGAATTAAAATGATGATACAATTTTATGCTCAGGATATGCAAAAAGTTTCTGGGATTAAATTGATTTCTTATTGCATACGTAATCTCATCTTTAATTTGAGTGAATCAACATGTCTTGTAAAATTGAATCAGACTGAAGATAATCTTCAAAATGCTTTGGATGTGTTGATTAGTATGCTGTATTTATCATAAATTTTCCCTCAAAACACATAAGATGGTCAATATTGTCTGTTTAAACATTGTCAATGTTTGTGATTGGAGGAAATAATATTTTTTTGGACCAATAGAATGATTGATTGGCATAGAAAGGCGTCAAATGAACATTGTCATGTTTCGCCTTCGATCGCAGCTTAAATTGGCCCAAGTTGGTGGCATTGGGCTGCTTGCTGCGTTCTCTAGCTCTCCTGCTACGTTATTAAAGAGTACTAAGCCTTCTGTGACGTTCTATCAGTACGAACCATGTCCTTATTGTTGCAAAACGAAAGCTGTGATGGATTATTTGCAAGTGCCATACAAAGTGATTGAAGTGAATCCTGTGACGAAGAAAGAGCTCAAGGAAATTACTGATTACAGCAAAGTTCCTGTAGCTGTCATTGATGGAGAAGTTGCTACCTGGTTAATGTGTATGGAATTAATTAATATGAATAGGTTGTACCAAATTCATCGGATATTATCGCACGATTGCAAAATGGTTCGGGATTGCCTCCAGTTGAAAAAGAATGGTCTGAATGGGTTGATGTGAAGCTGGTATGTTTATTGAATTAAGAGGAATTGAATTTATTGAAATAGATTACTTTGATGCCACCAAATATCTACCGAACTGTGCCTGAAGCTCTGGAAGCTTTTGAATATTGCTTAACTGAAGGAAATTTTACTGCATGGGAACGTCGTTTGTCCAAGTATTTTAAAGTATATTGCGCTTGGTGAATTTACTTGTATATAGATACACTGGAGCTGCTGCCATGTATTTCATTTCAAAAAAATTAAAAAAGAAATATGGCATTGAAGATGAACGTCAAGCTTTGTATGGTGTTACTGCTGCTTGGGTAATTTTCTATTGCTTTGGTATTTTATAGCTAACATTTTTTCTTTAGCTCGAAGCTATCGGTGACAAACCATTTCTTGGAGGCAATGAACCAAACTTGACTGATGTTTCTGTCTTTGGTGTATTTCGATCGATTGTTGGGCTTGAAACATTTAATGATGTGATGCAAAATACCAACCTAAAGCCATGGTTTGATCGTATGAGTGAAAAAGTCGGACCATCGCAACGCATTCAAGAGGCATAGAAGACCAACTAAACGATCAATGGAGTTCTAATTGACACACTCTTTACTAGTCTCTACTAAAATCATGCATTGATGAGGATGCTTTACTGGTTGTACACGGGCTAAACTTTGAGTTCCGGTGGTTGTGTGCTATCAACTTCATTAAAATGAGCTTGGCAAAATGTGTAGACTTTTTGTAATTCATTGCAACCATCCACACTACAAACCTTGTTAAGACGGTGAGCCATACATAAACCACGGCCACGATCAGTTCGAGTACAACCAGCTTCAGTACATAGCCGTTTACCACCGTGTTTGGCACATAAACAGTCTCGTTGAGCTCCATTTGTACAACCATCAACAATACATCGAGCACCTCCACCGTGTGCTCTACATTTTCCGTGGCTCTGAACGCTTTTAGGACATGGCAATAGCCCGTCGATAAGAAAATTACACCGCAATCCACCGCCATGGGCTTTACAAAGCCCTTTAGTCAGTGCTTTACGTGTGCATTGTGGTTCTGAACATACTTTATCTTGTTTTCCACTAATTTTTTCTTGCCGAGTACTATCATCACCAGTGGAGGAATCACAGGAAGTGAATTGTTCTTCGTTAAAGCAAGAAAAATCAAATGCTTCACGAGGACAAGGTAGTGTTGGAAACAAGAAAGATACGTGCTGAGTACTGGGTGGCCTTGGCAACTCGTACGTACAAGAATCCAAGGGAAATGATGCTGGAAAAAGCTCATAATGCGCATTGGAATCAGCCAAAATGCTACCAAAAGGAAATAGTTCAGACATCAGTACTTTCCTTTCACTGTCCTGCGAAAGAATTGTTTATCATTGACAATATGTTTGTATCGGGTTAGGGTCTTGAAAAAGTATACAGCATCATGGTTAGGGTCGAGAAAGTACAGGGTGAAAACGAACACTCTGTATTAAGAGATTTAGACAGGATTGTAGCCTGATCGTGAGGTAAAGCGAGCAGATACAAAGTACCCAAGAGCAACACCAGCGACTACACCGATGATACCAACAGCAATTACCCATGCAAGAGAATAACTTGATGATAAATCTGTGAAGATAGCACCAACCAACACATCTAATAGAATAGTTATTTTTTCATCAATTTGATAGATATTTTACCTGGTGATGTTGGGCCAGCAGTAACATTAATGGCAGAGAATGGTTGAACACTTCCACAAATATTAGGATTTGTAGCAAATTCGCTCATATCGAGGAAAGCCGAAATTGGACAAACTTCAGAAGCACAGTTAGCTACTGGTAATGGGCGTCCTTGGTATAACAAGCGAAAGAAATAAGAGCTGGAAGATGCTTGGTAATACAATTCCAAGATAATATGACTTGCATAAGGTACCCATTCAGTTAAGTAGGCTGAACCTCCCAATGCAGCCAGAATTGGCATCAAAGACGAATCATGAACTATCAAGTTTCGTTAAATACATCCAAAGTAAGAAATGTACTGGCAGAGAGATAAAAGCGTGGTCCTTTGTTATTGATTGCAGCTTGAAGACGAGTGCGAACTTGGTTGATGAATTTAGCCATACCAGTTCGTGCGTAGGAATTGTTATTGTGTAAGTACATCATGAGTTGCTCAGTTTCTTCATGTGTAGTGGAACGAAGGAAATAATCTTCACTCATGTGATTTGGAAGTGAGCGACTGGTACATCTAGAAATACTATTAGAAAAAGTTTGCAAAGATATTTTCAGAACACTTGAGTCATCAAACAATCAAAGAGAACAGGACGATCATTGCCTGGAACATAACTTTGCAACTCTTTTTCCCAAGCAACATTTGTAGCATTTTTTGTCCATGCTTTGTATTCTTCAGAATTGTGAAATTCACCACTAATTTTGTCAAGTACAGGACATAAGCTTGGATTAGGTGTTGCATATGATCTAGAAATGTCATTTGTGTGCCATGGAACTCGTCCATTACTTGTAACATTGCCAAACAAATTTTGCACAATAATCTAAACAATTCATCTAACTACAATTTAAATATTTTTGACTTACTTGACCAGAGTTGACGGTGCGTTGAACATCCGTGCTTTCAAAGTACAAATCTACACTGCTGTGAGTTTATATGATTATGTAAACTTTACCAGAAATATTCGTCAAATCCACAGTTTGAGATTCTTGAAAAAGTGCCAATGGTCCATTGCCCACATAAGCTTTACGAAAATTGCTACAAAACACTCAATTCAACTACACAAATAGTCAGCATTACACTCCATTTTGTTGTTGTTGTGAATAACCTTCATCAGTCATTTGCCCCAACAAACAATTGCCAGCAAAAAAATTTTGACCCTCCACGAAAATTTTATCAAATACAACAGACGATGGAACATCTTCATCAGTGTGTAGCACTGGAGCCATTTGATCCCGTAAATTACATGTCCACACTTCATTGTAGCCATCCCAGCACTTGCCAGAGCTCCATGGAGTCCGGGCTCCATGGCGAACCATGATTTGCATAATAACTTCGTATAGCATACATTATACGAAGTTATACGAGGAGGCGTCCGTTGGGTAAAT
>JNBS01000280.1:0-10447 GCA_002081575.1 Thraustotheca clavata | reverse complement strand
CATTGCTAGAGGTTCACTCCATAAATCTTTGCCATCTTCAGATTTCTGCAATTTGAGTTTGTTCTATTGTTGTTCAATTAGACAAGATTACTAGTTTAAACACCTCGAGAGTTTGTTTCATTTCATTCATGTACTTTTGTGCACAAGTACTATGGAAATGAGATGGTGCAACGTGAAGGTCTGGCGATACCAAAATACAAACCATGATGATTGCATCAACAAGACCATTTTGCATGCCAATTTCATAAGCACTCAAGCTGTACATTAGCATTCGGCAAAGTCGAACGTCAAGAGGTAGATTTGTGCAAAAGTCTCCAAAAGGAGTAATAGAGTTGGACTCTGTTTCCTCTGTTTCGGTGACTGCAGAAAAATCATACAAGGTTTTATAAGCACCAGCGATATTTCGTAAGTCTGGAACACTCATTGCGTTCCGTAGTATTTCAGTCGGAGTTCCCACATGATCCAATTGTGACTTTAGTTGTAGCACTACTTTGTCAAGAGGTTTACGGAGCAATTCTGGAATTGTGTATTCGGTCATGCATTCGTTCATAAAAGCTTTTGTGAACAAGTGGTAAGCGATACCAGAGCGAATACGACCAGCTCGGCCTAAATAATAGTTTTACACATTGAGTATATCTAATATAAGCAAAACCTGATCGTTGCTTGACCGAAGCTTTGGAGCACCAGCTACGTACAAGTACTTCCATATGCCCAGTAGATGGCATGACAATTTGTTTCTCCATACCAGAGTTAATGATATGAGTCACATCGGGAATCGTCACACTACTCTCGGCAATGTTTGTGGAGAGAATGATCTTGACTTTGCCTTCAACGGGCTAATAATCGACATTAGTCAGCATAAAGAAAAAAACTTACAGCAAAGGCTTTTTCTTGGTCTTCAAGATCCAAATCACTGTGCAACACAAATAGTTTGATGTCTTGTATACGCTCAAGCTGTTCGTGCACATATTGAATGTCTGAAATACCAGGCAAAAATATCAAAATGCATGAGCCGTCTGAACTTGTTTTTGTAATGTGAAGTGCCAATGCCACGCACAATTCTAACTGGATTTGAACTACAGGAATAATTTTCTTTCCCATAATTTCAGGATCAAGGTCAGACTTTCTCCACTTTTGAAGTTGCTCAGTCAATTTCTTTGCACGAGTCAAAATTTCAGAAGCATCCTTTAAGTGCTTTTGAATTTCATCCATGTAAATGGCCTTTACATCAAACAAAGCAGAGCCGACAAATAAAGGTTTCTTCTGCACCAAAGCCTTTGGCAAACCTTTTTTAAAGTACCTAAAAAAGATTGCAGCATCCATAGTTGCAGACATGATGATAAGTTTTAACTCTGGCCACATGTGCCAATGAGTCTTTATCATGAGCAAGAGTAAATCCATGTCCATACTACGTTCGTGTGCTTCATCAAGTATAATATGCGTGAGAGTTTTCATGGATTCAGGCATGTGAATAACTCGCTCAAGCATATAACCAGTTGTGGCATACGTGATACGAGTTGCTTTCGAGTCGCGCTGATATTGACCCACACGATACCCAATGGTGCCACCAACAGATTCACCACGCATTTTTGCCACTGTGGATGCTAGAGTAATTGCTGCAACACGCCGTGGTTGAGTAATAAAAACATTGACATCAGGGTTTTCATTCAAAATAAATTGTGGTACCGAAGTACTCTTTCCACAACCCGTCTCGCCTTGGATAATGGTTAAAGAGTTCTCGGAAATGTTGTTTATAATTTCATCTTTGTGTGCAAATACAGGTAGAGTAAAGATAAGCTTTTCAATATGTACAGGCTCTGAACGTTCAATTACAGGTGTTGGTGTAATCTCTGGAGCTGTAGCAGAAAGCGAATCCGACGAAATACTCAAGTTTTCCATGTCTTTTTCAACCTGAGCCACTGCATTTTTAGCACTCTTCTTTTTCGATCGCGCCATTTTCTTAGCCACCACTGCTGGAATTTGTTGTTTAGAAGCACTTCCCAGTATTTGTAAAGCAAGTGGTGGTGGCTGATGAGGCTCAAATAATGGAGCAAGTATCCAATACGACCAAGAGCTGAGCTGAATCATATCTATATCGTCATTAAAAAATCGACTGACAACTCGATTGACTTGCTGCTTAGAGTAAACTTGAGGTGGAACCAAACTTGTTACACAAGAGAATATACCAGCCGAAAAAAATGCATGGGGATTTAAGTTGGCTGCCAAACCAAAGATAGTCAAGTGATTTAATTGCCAATCAATCCAAAATCGATAGATATTCGAGATTTCAATTTGAGGTTGGTTCGCCACGGCTTGTAAGGGAACAGTGCCATATTGCTTTTGCATTGCTTTACAAATAGCAGACGTGAGAAGTAGTGGCAAAATGTATTGATGCAAGCTTTCATCTGACGATGCGATAGTAAGTGCAAGGGCATTTCCAATCACTTGTAGCTCGTAATGCGATTTGGATCCCTTCCATTTGGCCAAACTGTCGTGAAGCTGCTGATTATTTTGTAAAAGTGCAAGAACATTTCTTTGGAAAGTTGTACGGCGCTTATCTTTAGATGTAAGCAGTATACGATTGATTGGAATCGGCTTTTTTCCATCAGGACTCGAAGGAAGGATAACGCGGGAATGGCTTTCATCAGTAGCTTCAGAATAGTATTCAAGCACTTCAGTCGTTTGTCCCAATGCATGATAAAGCAAACAATTCGACTTTATGACCAAGGGTTGACTCCATAATGTGATAAATCGGGAGCTTAAATGTCGTTCACGACAATACAAAACATCTAAGGCAAAATTCGGGAAATTATGCTTGTCTAGCAATTTAATCACTGTTTTCCATTCAGAAGGAGCAAGGTTAGACTCTCGCTCTGCTTCTGGGTAGCGTGATAGCAGTTGATCACCAGCACCATAAAAGCTGTATACTGAGTACACATAAGAAAGTGCCTTTGAATTGCCTTTAAGGAACATTTGAAATGATGGATCATCCAGCCAATTTGTCCCTCCAAATTGTCTTTCAAGCCACTCCACACCTTGCATGATGCCCCAAAAGCCTTGAGTTTGACGCAGTGTAGGAAGATTAACTTTAGCAGCAAAGTCAAAATGACGCTCCAAATATGGTGTGAAGTCATTTCCACATACCAAAGCAACTTCAATAAGTTTATTTGGAGGAATTCCAAGAGTTTCAGCAACTTTGTTAGCAGAGTACACATATGCACGTACAGATCCATCCTCTCTATATCTATGTAAGTAAAAATGAAAGCAAATTTACATACCCAAACACAACTTTAGGAAATGGAATGTACAAAACATCTTGCATGAGAAGATAGTCAGAATCTTGAGCTAGAACAGCAAAAGCCTTGCCATTCCGCACAAACTTTCCCAAAGCTTCATCTGCTTCCATACTTGTAGTCACCAAGGAAACCCCGGCATGTTGAATACATCGTACCTACACATAGCAATTATAATCGATACTAAATGATGCAATTACTAGCGTAGCACGAGCCATTGGAAAGACAGATTGAGCTTCAATGGCAATCTTAGCAGCATCTGAATCTTCATTAACAACAATATCATTCGGTTTGGTTGGTAAAACATTGTTCACAACTTCAGGAGTTGAATCTTTTGGAGTAAAAATGCCATTGCGGACAATTGCAGCTTTTTCAGCTCGTTGTGCAGACCTCTTTTCACTGGTAACATCTTTTATCGAATTCAATCGTCCTGGGGGATCTCGGATAAACTTAAGTCGAATCTGAGCTCGAAAAAACTTTTTCATCCACTCCTGTACCCACACATACAACGCTCGATGATCACCTACAATATATCGTTCATATTCGGCTAGATCCAGGGAAAAAATCACCTCCAAGCAATGTCCAACTAGCTGAAAACGGGGCATATTGCAAAGCAACTTGCTCACATGCATAATGAAGAAACGAATCCATATCAATAACCAATGTCTTCTTACTCAAATCAACATCAGCAACACCGCATGTGTCTTCTTTCGCTTTGCAAAACCCTGTTAAGCCGCGCACTCCCATTGTGATCCAACGTTATTCCAACCAAAATGACCAATGGTCACTCTTGCCTCGATTACCATCTGCTCATGTTCATTGAGTGTAGTTCTCTCGTGTATCGTTGCACATAGCGTTCATATTCACGTCTTCATTTGCGTTCTCTTTCATCGATTCATCACTCTAATCCATCATGACGTCGGTACTTTGGCGCGCTTTTTGCTAAATTTAGAAAAGATTTAAACCTCTACAAGATTGAATCTTTGCCCTAGGTCCAACAAAGACGCTGTCCAAGGAAATCTAGGCACTCCAAATACTAGGTTAACTAAGAGTAAATAAAGTAAATACATGTTTGTCTAAGGAAGCCTAGGTATAATTGAATTTTTACAATAGATAGTTACAGATATTTTGTCCAAGGCGAATGTAAGCGCTCCAAACACTAGGATACGGACAAAGTATAGATGAATTATTATTCAGAGAAATTGTCTATTGCTATGGGAATTTATCGATCGTATCGCTGGTTTGGATATGAGGATTGACGGGATTTATCAAATGTTCCACGCTGAGCATGCATGTTGCGAAGGCCCATTTTCAATGCATCCATGTTGGGGGGTGCCCCAACTGTTGGGGGAGCACTGGGGCGAGGTCCAAAGCCAGTATTTGTAGGGCGTGGGTCAAAGCCACTGCCAGCAGAACTGGGTTGACGAGGACCAAATCCACTTCCTTGAGATGGGGGACCACCATAGCCACTTTGATTATAAGATCGTTCAGGTCGTTGATAGTCATTCGGTCGACCTCCGTTGTACCCACCACGTTGACCACCTTGATTATAGCCACCACCACGATTGTCAGCGTGGCTGTAAGGACGATTGGAACGACTGCGATCTTGATAATTGTTGTTGTTACCGTAGCCACCACCTGGAGCTTCATGTCGGAAGCCAGAACCAAAGCCAGTACCACGGCTATTAAATGGTCCTTGTCCTGGCTGATTGTTCTTGGGTTGATATAAAATGTTGTTATGAGTTGGAGTGCCCCAGCCTTGTTGCCCTGGAGCTGGTTGAAATTGTCGGCTAACACCATTGCGAGTGCGTACAGCAGTAGGAGTGGCGCCAGCCATGTCAACAATAGAAATTGCACCTCTAGCAAGACGAGGTACACTAATATATCGATCTTCTTGGGCTACAAGAAATGGCTCGGCTTCAATTGCTCCAGGCAATATTTTTGATAAATGAGGCTTCTTTGGGGGTGCAATAAATTCAAAGCTTAGACACTTGTTGTTCACCAAATCCATCAATTCCACCTTTGCTTTTTCAGGACTTGGTACTGTGCATCCTTCAGGAAAATCGGAAGGTTCATGGTAACCAATTGAACCACTCATTTGGAATGAAGAGACTACTAATTGAGTCACTGAGTTTTCTGGTGTTGGGAGGGGTTGTTCGATGCTTGAATGAAAGAAAATAAGTTCTGTACCATAGCGAGCATTACGCTTCTTTTCAGCATCTGTGAGTTTGGCATTAATTGGTGCCATAGCTTCTAAAAGTCTCTTTTCATCAATAAACGGGAGTAAAGCAATCCACAACCATGGAAGATGTTTGCCATTCGGATCAAGAGGAATTTCAGTAGGATAAAAATCAATGATTGGGGATTCTGGATCAGTCATGAGCCACTAAATAAAATTGTGAGAAGAATTTTATCTCATTGTCATACCTGGTATGGTTTAGGAATAGCATGCTTCGAGTCAGCTGGGAACACGCCCATAAGCTGCTCAAATGGGCAAAATGGCTGACCTTCGTCAAATTCGACAGAGTATTGATCAATATTTTTTAAATCGGATGCAAATGGTGCGTAGTGAAATGGGTAAAACCATTGCCACGATGCACAACCTGTGTAATAATACTTCATAACCCAGCAGAGACCTTCAATATATGTCTTATAGACAAGTTCTCGACCACCACCTAGATAAAATAAATAAAATTGAATCAGGTATCAACTTACCAACAGCAATATCATGTGCCTTTAACTTGTCTTCATAATATCGCGTTTTCCAACCTGGCTCACCAAGTTTTACGACGTCTTCAATTTCTTGTTTGTATTTTTCAATTTTTGCATCTTCCTTTTCTTTAATGCGCTTTCGGATTGCTTCAGCAGGTTTCAGATTACTGTACGGGTCCTTTGGTGTTGGAGTAGTTGTGGGCTCAATTATTTTACCGTCTGGACCCTTTTGCCTCTTGACTGACACAGCATCATCACGCCCAGCTGCAGCTTGAATTTTTTCTCGTTGATAGTATGTTAAAGTTTGCGCCTGACGCATAGCTTTTTCACGTTCTTTAGCCATACGTCGTTGGAAAATTGTGTCTTCGAGTGATCCAATTTCAGCCAAAATTACATCAACTCTGCTCAAATCAATGTCACCACCAGGATTTGTCAAGTACCCACCAAGTGATGGGAGAAATTTGGCATAAACAAGAAGTAAATAGTCGAGAGCACCTTCTCGAATATCTAAACAAGGCAAGTGGGGCAAGAAATCATTCCCAACAAAAAAACAAAGGAAGACAAAGTCATCAATGATACGCTCGAAATCATACTCAAATGGTAAGGTATGGGCAACAGGCTACAAAATATTTAAGCACATTGTAAATAGCAAATTAATATACCTCAAACTCAATTTTAAGATATTCACGAAGAACAAAAATATGTAAGAATTGAAATGGTTTCAATGTTGAAGCGACTTCTGAGCTATCGTGTTCACCATGTTCACCTCTCTTGCGCTTTTCAGTATCAAAAGAACCATTAGCATCAAGTTTAACGCTAGCACGATCAGCAGCAAATTTTGGTTTACCAAATATTACTTCTTCACGAAGAATCGAAAATTTAACTTCATGAGTAGCAAGCCCAAGCATAATCAAATCGGCATCAAGACCATGGAGAACATGATGAATATTAGGATCATAATCAGGTTGACTTCGTTGATTACGAATATAGCCCATCAATTTATGTTCTCCTTCACCAGGTACACTTGCATCTGAAAAGAGAACCTAGAGCTGATTAGATCAAAAATTCAAAATAGAGTTTATATACCTTGATATCCTTCCATGCAGGGCAAGAATTAATACGATCACGAACGTAAAATCGCATAAACTTGGCAAGTTTGGCCATAAATTTTGTACCAGGAGTAATAACGTTGGAATCCCATGGAGTTGTTTTAGGTGGAATTTCATGGCCCATGAGCTTCATATATTCGCGAGCTTCTTCTTCAATTTCCAATCTTTCCTTTGCATCTTGAGCAGATCGAAAACGACGCGATCGTTGTTGATTCATTTTAGCACGTGGAGCCACACCATCAATAGCCATATAAAGCAATCTTCGTGGTCGCACACAAGCAACAAGACGATCAACATAATCCATCAAACGAATGTACATTTCTTCTTCTGTTTTTGGTTGTTCACCATGTTCAGGATGCGAACATGGGTGAATAATACCATTCATATCAATGTAAAGATTATCAAACTCCATTCCATTAGGGTTTTCGCCATTGATATCAATCAAATTAAAGCGTAGACGACCTTCTATCTTGTGAGGCTGTTCTTCCTTTGCATACACGACTGTTTTGGGATACTTTTCACTCACCCAGCGGTAGAACGCGGGAACACCCATCTCCTCTCTCTCTTCGCGTCTTCTGAATGGATTATGTTGATTAGATAAGAAAATTGTATACAAAAAATTATATTAAATCCATTTTACTCTGCACCAATCAGTATATTATTTTCTTAATATTACATTCAACTACAAGATTGTATAGTATACATTAATACAATATATGACGTGGCGATATAATGTTGTTTAAAGAATGTTGGACATATTGTAAAGAATGTTGGTGATATTGTTGGTAAAGAACCTGTTCAACTAAAGTTCCCATTAAGTTAATATGTGTCAATATAACAAGATAAAATGAAGATGTATTAACATGTTAAGACTGTACAGAAGCAAATTTACGAGAGATTTGATCATAACGTGTGTAATTATCATAGCCTTGGATCCAAACCCAAGGTAACGGTGCATAGTAATTTTCATACGTCAAACCAATGTACCAAGTTGCGGTATCACGCCATGATGTTACTGAAACATTGGCAACATTAGTAAAAAGTAAATTGACTGCGTTTGCAAGCTGGGCAGAAGAGTTGGAAGGCGAAATACCGGCGAGATAACCCAAATACATGTTGGATGTACTGAAATGAATGTTGACTTGGAAGTTGGTATTGTTAAGACCAAGTTGAATCTTTTGACTTGCAGCACTTGAATAAGGAATGACCATTCGAAGACCAGTACTTGGTGAACTTGACGATAAAATTGGACAATCAAAAGCACCATAGCACGATAAAGCATCAGCAAATTTTTGCCAATTGTATACAGCAAAGTTGTTGGTACAATCCTGAAAGACTTTGGTATATTCCACACTCGATTGAAGCGGTTGGGATAACAATTGAGTAAAACTTGGTAATGTTGCATTGGCTATACACGACGATACTTCTGCACAAATGGAATCGGAAGTACACTGATGCATTTTAAATTGACAAGTACGACAACCATCTAAGAAATAGAATTAATCAGTTGAAATGACAAAGAAATTGTACTTTGGATTTGATTCATACTGAGTGATGCCGTAGTTCCCCAATAGGTACTTGCATAACTAGAATAATAAGGAAAACCATAGGCATCGTCACCTCCGGCAATCAGTTGATACGCAAAATTTGGATTCCACCAATAACTTTGTTCTGTATTGTATGAGAAACCCAAAGGAATGACCACTGGCATCGAACCAATGTAATTATTGTAGTAAAACTGCAAACCCCACTGAGTGCTGTTTATATAATATTGATATACATAAACATTGCCATCAGGTAAAATTGTTTGAATTTGGTTCGCAATGTTGTACATATCCGATGTATTTAAGACGTTAGGGATGTTGACAATTTGGTTTAAAAGAGTTACTTGCAAAGTAACATTGGTTGATCCTGGAGCATTAATTTTCAAGTTGTAATTTTGTGAATTGATACGAGGTACGGTGATGTGATTAGATAACACTGTCTGTAAATTGGCTGTGAGGCTTAAATCTGGAGCCACTGGACACGAGTTCGATACCAAGCATTTAATTGCCACATTATACAAGCGAATACTGTTGAAGGTTTGATTTGCTGTACATTTTGCGTAATTTGAAGAAGTATCAAACCATTGGTACCAAAAATTGCCCATAAAATTAGTAGACCGAGAGATTTGCTGGTAGTAGTAATTGAGATCAGATCCAATTGTTGTTGTGGACTTCCAACAATTGATAATCGAATTGCATCCTGGGTTGCCAATACAAGCATCAAAAAGAGATAAGCAGTATTTGCATTTTGCTAGACAATATTGAGTTAGTGATGTATGATTCCTACATACCGTGGAGAATTACTCTATTTGTTGATGATTGATTGGCAGGTTGTATGACCAAAGATTGAGTTGCTTGCTGTACTCTTGTTGCAGTTGCTGTAGTACTTCCATTTGTACTTACAACAGGTAAAGGTATTGGAACAACCAGATTTGGGAACGTAAAGATATAATAGCAACTATAAGCGTCACAATTAAAATCCACTGATGGTTCAAGTGAGGCATTCCACTGAGTCTGCAACGACATATTCAGCATAGTTTTGTTGTTGGATACAGCCATACTGACATTAAATGCTGGATATGAAATTGTTGCATCAAAGATGGCCGACGTGTTGCGCACATTAACAACGTGAACTTCATTTGTTGTTGAGAGAATTGCTTTTTTGGGCGAGTCTGAAGCGATCAATGGACATTGGTAAAAGCTAATGCATGAGTAGTAAAGTGCAAAGGGTAACTTGGAGCTTGGGGCAGTTGAAGCGTACATGGGTACACTGTTGGGTATTGTAGATGAAATATCAATAGCTTCACCAATACTTGTATTTGGATTCAAACCTTTAATAGTGTTGACGACAGCTTCCTGATACACATTGTAAAGAGCAAAACAATTTAAGTCAAAATAACAAAATCCAGCCAAATAGCCTTGACAGATATCACAAACTACGATCAAATTAGCCCAGAGAGGAACAAAAGAACTTACAAGTTTTTGAGTCGGTGTTACTTGTGCCATTGAAGTCAAATTTGTAGTTGAAATATGAGTCATTTTTCCCATCGGGATACTTGTACCAGTTTGGATAGATCACAACACCAGGAGGATTCGTCAGATAAGGAAAGCCATAAACATTTGAGTCAAGTGGCACTACTTCATACGATTGAACAGGATAATAATTTGCGCTGACGCTTGCATCAAAAGAAGATGCAAATGTCAGTGAAGGCAATGGTCCAATATAATCATAATAAGCAATTTGAATAAGCCATGATGATGGGCTGTATTGGAATGACGACATAGTCAC
>JNBS01000279.1:18116-32837 GCA_002081575.1 Thraustotheca clavata | reverse complement strand
TCGATAAAATACACAACGTGGCTTTTGCTAGGGCTTTCTTTGTATCTCGATGCAAATACCGACTTTTTTATATCCCATTTGATGATTTTTACTTGGTTTGTATTTGGTCGAGGCATTGTAGCTCGGCATGGATTTGTATCTTCACACCTCGACATTGCAATAAAATTTGCGTACTACAAATTCTTAACTATAGTAATTATTTTAACTTACATGTAGTGTGCCAAAGGTTTCTTCATCACCATGATGGCGTAGAATACGCGATGATCTTTTGTCTTTCATTGTATAAAATTGTCTGACATTTCTTGCTGGACTTGATGTAGTCTAGAAAAGATTAAAATGAATCAGGCAAAGTTAAATACACTAGGAACTTCAGTGGTCACGGTAATAAAGTATTGTGTTTTTCCTGGTGGAAGCATGCGATATAGCATATAAGTGTCATTTGTAGAAAGGTTCATAACATCGCCTTTCCAGTCATCTATTGAAAGATGAAGTTGGACTTTAGCTTTTTTATCAATAGAATGAGGTGGAGTCCATACAAAGCGATAATCTGACCAGCGACCACATAACCAGCAATTTCGGTCAATACAATGCCACAAATTATCATAAGTGGTCTGAGTTGCTATTTCTTCAGCACCTTGGTTCCGTTCATATTGATCAATACTGGTAGTCTTATGCTGTAATTGTAAATGAATTGGTTCATTTGTCGGAATAACAAATCCTAGTGCTTATATTAATTGTGTAAATCAAACTTTAATTACCCTTGGAATCGACATAAGCTTGATTGCCCACCATGTGCAACCTATCAAAGATAAGGCTTATTAAAAAAACTATACACACCCAAGAACGGTGTGATTTGAATTTAAGGCATTAGCCAGAATAGTGCAGTCTTCATAATCCAAACCATTATTACTTAGATCCAAATGCATAAGAACTTTGTTATTTGCTAGTGCTGTGGCTAGTGCGCTGGCAATAGTATGACCAGAACATGAGTTTAGGCTATTCCATGATAAATCCAAGACACGAAGTGAGCTGTGATATCCAATAGCTTCTACAAGTCGCTGAGCACCAATACCACGAATTTTGTTCCAGCTCAAGTATAATTCTTCAATTTTTGCATTCTCATCTAATAGCTTTGCGATAGCGTTCATTCCTACAAAATTTAAGCTAGAACTAAACCTAGCATCTCAAACCTGGTGTAGAAAAGTTATTTTCTGATAGATTAAGCTGTGTAAGAGTTGAGCATTTCTTTAATGCTACAATAGATTAAATAAGTTGTCACTATAGTATTTTTCATTTACCATCACATAGCTCAACGATAGCACGGCTATTGAGCTTATTCCGTGATAAGTTTAAGTAAATGAGAGTTTTAGAGCTCTGAAGCAGTGAGCAAAGTGATTTTGCTGCTTGAAGACAAAGCAAGTTGGAGGACATGTCGAGATATTTTAATGTACTTGACGACACCAGATTTTTTATAATTTGGCATGCTGCATCGTCTGATATACGATTAGAACTGAGATTTACTGTATCAATTCCCGGTAATAAAGCCAAGCTTTCGCCCATAGCTGTAGCAAAATCATTACCCATTCGATACTCACTAAATGAATTTTGTAAGCAATCATACAAAAAGTATGAACATTACTGTAAGTCAACTTTTGGAGCATCACATTTTCGAATAATGCCCAATGGCTCAGGGCATCGCTGGAGCTGCTGTAAACGTTGTAAATATTGAGTTCTATACTGAAGTAAGTGACCTATTACTAAATAAATTAACCTGGCTGATCGTGGACGTGGTCTTTTAGAACGTGAATTGCTCTCTTGGCGCTGAAACATTTTCCAAAACTTGGTAAGGGCGTCCATGCCAAAGTAGTTGTCTGGGTTAATAGCTGTTGATTCTTCTCGCTCTTCTTCAAATGGGGATGGTGGACGAAGCTCTTCAGTGTCTTTCTTTGGTAAATCTAGTGGTAATTACTTAGAAAAAAACTTTATACTTGATTAAGTCAACTTGTGATGAATGTGTTGTTATTATCTTCGAGTTCATCTGGACATGAAATATGTGGAAATGGCAAGGTATGTCTTTGTTTAGAACTATTTTCACTAGTCACGAGAACTGCCTGGGCAATACTCATAGATTTTAATGGATTACGACCAGAACGCCCACCACTTTCATTTGCTTTAGCTGCTTGTTGTGGTCTTGTTGGAGCCATTTGACCACCGTTGATCATTGCTGCGAATATTAACTCCTTATTTATAGGACTATATATTTAAGGGACTAAGTTGACAACACCTTGCTTGTTTATACTAACTATGACTAAAGTATCAGTTTGTTGTATCATAAAGTTCTATGAAGCAATGAGTTTATGATATCATGGAACAGACACGATCTTTCTGGTTTAAATAGTTCTGAAAGTGCTGCCTTTCTAGCAAGGCGGTTGAGATTACATAATGATCCGCAGCTTAATCTTTCTACTACTTACAAGCTTTCTGCAAGTAGTAAATGGTGCTGATCTATTTGCGTATGTAAGTTTAACTTGGCAAAATGAACTGTTGTCAGTGATTGAAGCCAATGAACAAACTTTGGTTAACTCTTTGCAAGCTTTTGCAACACCTTTTGCATCGCCAAGTAATAATGTTTCAGCTATTACAGCATCTATTCAGACGATTGATTTACTTGGATCTGCCAACTTGTTAACAAACTCTGGAAACTTTAAAATTGAAATGGTAGTCACAGCTAAGGGAAATATTACAAGTGAATCACTTGTTGCTTATTTGTTGTCTGCTGGCGACGTTGGTGCAAATCTGACATATAACCTTCCGTTAGGTACTGCCTCTACAATTCAAACAACTCGTATTAGCTATACTCCATCACAAAGTTGGCTTCAGTTAAATCCACCAGCAACTATTTTATCAGTCATGGGCTCCACAAATCCTTTTCTACTTGTTACTTTGTCATTTCAATCACCAAATATCCTTCATGGAGTCTCTTTTACAGCTTCTACACTTTGTCGTATGCGTGCTTCGATGCAACAGCTACTTAACACTACAACTCGTTTTATCCCTATGAGTGTGGCCAATACAACGCAATTCGGTATGATTGATACTCTTGTGGTTCACGCTTATGCAATTGGAAGCAATACAACTGCTTCAGAACGCCTAAGAATAACAAATACTCTAATACAGGGACAACCTTTGGATGGAACAAACTTTTTACGATTAGGAGATATCATGGGCAATAATGGATTTAACCAAGCTTTTGACTATGGTATGATGATCTCGGTTGATATCCAAAATATCAATCCAACACCAGTGCAAGTAACATCTAGTGTTGACGGCGGCATTATTGACAATTCCATTATCACCGATTTCAAAATTTCGGACACGTCTTTAGCTCCGATAATATCTACACCTTCAATACCCTGTCCAACAGCTTGGTGTCTTAACTTAGCGTGGAACAACACGGGCAACAACAGCTTTCTACTTTCACGTATCAAAGCAGCTATAGTGTTAAATGGTACTGTCTTTTCTTCTTCTGTTGGTGCAAGAATTTTGCCTGGTAACTCTACAGTGTGGACACTCTATGGGGTCAACCAAAGTCAACCATTTTCCCATGTTATCTTTGATTTACTTCGGCCTTCTGACATGACTAAAGTGAGCGTGGATGTGACTGCTGCAATGCTAAACTCTAATGAAGCCACATCTACAGTGAAAAGTACGAGCTCTTCTGCTCTATATGTGCAATACCGAGCTTACTTGCGCAATGGAAATGAATTTTCTTTAATGCTCCATTTACTCGACGGTTCACCTGGCAATACCAGTACCTATGCATCAGAGGAAATCGCGGCTTGTGCTTTATGTGCTCCATTGGGACAACGTTGCCAAGCAGATACAAATTGCTCTTTATTAATGTCATGTTTGCAGACCTCCATTGCTAACAGTAGTGAAGCATTTTTTGCAGCACCTACAACCACAATAGGCAGTGTACTCGACATCACAGCGAATGTAACCAGTTGTATGTGGTCTCCTCCTGCAGCATCTCCTAGTCGACAACTTTTTACAAAATACATGCAATGTGTTATGGCACGAACGTGCCCATTTTGTAAGTGACTAGATTCTTTGTAATTTAAACTTAATTGTAGATGCAAATGCTTCTAGCCAATTGACGTGGTATGGTTCATCAGTTGGTTGGCAGCAACTTAAGATGAATCGGCTTTCAGATTTAGTTCCATTGAAAATGAATATTACTACACCATACAATAGTGGACAAAGCAGCTTTTCATGCCCTTTATCTATTATAGCATCCCAATTACCCTCCGATATTGCATCAACAATTCAAAATTGTATGCTAAATGATAGTGAAGTGACTGTGGTGTATAATCTCGATCGGACAGCAACTTTGCCCATTACGTTTGATATAATGCACAGTATGAGTTTAAGTCCACTGCCAGGTCTGATCTTGCCTTCACCAATACCAACTCTGACGCTGGCAACAATGCAAACTTTACGTCAACCTGCTGTAGGGTTGCTGATGCTACCCATTGCCAACTACAGTAGCATTCCCAACCTTGTGCCCCCTACAGGTAGTGATTATTAGGAGCACTTTTTCTATCTCAACATGCGTAGATCCATGTAAAGCTTGTTGGTCTTTGTTTATGAACAAATGCTTAAATGATCCCACCTGCACAACATACACGAATTGTATCATGCAAGACGCATTTCCTTCCATTTCTTTGTTGCTTTCAGAAGGAAATACTAACGACACGGTGGATTTATCATATTCGATCCGTAAATGCTCCAATACTTCATCATTTACATTGTCTGGAGCTTGGCGAACATTGCAAAATATAAGTTCATGTTATGCCACCACTACTTGCACTGTGGCTCCAACCAGTCGAGTACTAAACAATGTTACAAAAGTAATTTGGCATGTGCCTGATCGAGTCCAAACTCTCATATACGTTCGCCCATCGAACAGCAGCGCCATATTGCAACAAGTCACAGCATTATCACCCATGTCAATTTCGACTTCAAGTGCCAATTACTCCCAAACCTCATTGCAAAATGCACTGCAGCAAGTACTGCAATGGAACCTGATTGAACTTTCACCTGAAGTAATTACGCAAAGCACCAACAATTCAATAATATCTACGTGGATGGTAACTTTTCACACATTCACGGGCTTTCTTCCTACATATACAATTGTCGATACCAACAATATTTCATGGCAAATGATAGACGATCCCTTTCCATCGGCTACATTACAAGTTGTAGTTAACTAACAGTACATGATAAATGGTTGATGATGTTTTCTTGACTGAATTTTAGCATTGTAGCTAAGGTATCGATCATCCACCTCTATAGAGTTGGATTTTGCGTGCTTATGAAGCGTTTGGAAAGGTAGAAGAGGTTTGGATTTATGCACCTGCTAGTTGTCGGGACATTTGGCACCGTCATCATCCAAGCGCACCTCTCTCGCACAAGGCAAGCAAGGAAAACGTGGGATTTGTGCAAATGCGACGTTAAATGACCCAATATTTCCTTTTAGCATAGCGGAATGAAGTGTTCGATCGTGAAAAAATGTACTCAGAATCTACCCATGCTTACTTGGGTGATCTAACTACTTGTTCGTTCCGATTCCTTTAATATGTTAAAAAGTTTATTTCCCTGAGTTGATGTAAGAAATCTCGCGTTAAATTCTTCGCCTACTCTATTCTATCCAATTTATAATCGGCACTAGCCTAGTAATGCTGTATTAGCTTGATGAGATATTGAAGCACATGGCTTATAGTATACTACACTCTCAACGAAACAAAAAAGCAACAGGAGGAAGAGTGCTATTGAGAGGACATCGTCAACAGAAACACGAAAGAAAATGTAATGAAGTGGGACATCTTGAGGACCTGGCAACAACCAATGCACCGTGACAGGTACTTTCTATAGTATACAAACAAAAGGCATTTCATGCATGCATGTTAATTCAATCCCGATGTCTTTCCATGTGACCCCATTTTCCATTTTCCCACTACTAGTACATTCAAATGGAATCGTTCTACAACTTGACTGAATTTAAACAAGAACCAATGTGGGATCTTCTCCATGCACCTATGCCCAATTTGTTTATGAACAAAGATGCATTTACCTTTGATAATATTTCTTACGATGTTCAATCGAATCCGATTGATTTCGTTGATAGTATGCTTTGCTTTGATCCAATTCCTTATCATCAACCAATGCCCGAAGTCGTGTATCACAATCAACTTGTTGATCTCGACATGCCTTACTACAATGACTCGACACCAACTTTTCCACCACCTACGGAACCAATTGAGTTGGTGCTTCCTGGTTATTCACCACCACCACAAGAGCAACCTGCTCCTGTAAAGAAAGCACCACAAGCTGTCGTGCATAATGAAGTTCCTGGTAAATGCCTTCGTGAAGATTGTAATGCATCAATTACGTACCGTGGCTTTTGCAAAACCCATGGAGGTGTGCGTCGATGCCGAGTTATCGGCTGCACCAAAGGCAGCCAAGGCAAGAATTTGTGCATTGCCCACGGTGGTGGCAAGCGTTGCAATATCCCAACGTGCAATAAATCCGCACAATCTCATGGTTTGTGTAAAGCTCACGGTGGTGGTGCTCGATGTACATTTGATGGATGTGGCAAGAGTTCCCAAGGCAATGGTTTGTGCCGCAAACACGGTGGTGGCCGAAGATGTACTTATGAAAATTGCAACAATGGTGCTCAACGTGGTCTCTTTTGTGCCAAACATGGTGGTTCTCGTCATTGCAAGACTGACGATTGCCAACGCACTGACCGAGGCGGAGGCTATTGTGAAATCCACCGAAAAGACATTGTTTGCCTAGTGCGAGGTTGCAACCGAATGGGTTTGCAAGATGAAGTTGGTGGTGGACTTTGTCATGTTCATTGCAATCATCTACGCTCTATGGCTGAACAAACCTCTGTTGAACCTATTCAATGGCCCCAACCCATCTAAGTTATTATTCTGTTAATCTATGTGTTTTGAGTGATTTCTTCCTGTTGATGTTAAGCTACTTCATCTTGCAGTCAACCCCTACATTTAAAGGGGATTAGCTCGTTAACATTGGAAATGATGAGCAGATGTGGATCTGAGATAGATGCAAGTAATGTCACCACTGTAGAGGGGGACATCGGTGTAAACTGTTGCATTTAACAGTGGCACTGAACGACTTCGAACCAGATTTGTTGCTGTACGAGCCTCTTATCCTTCAACGCTATCAGATGCCTTATAATATGGCACAGCTTCTGATTTGTTATCTCACGTGTTTACTACGTACTCTACTACTCTACACCACAACTTGGCTCGGTTGTCAATTGAAATGGTGAAGGTAGGACGAGTGGTGAACTACCTTGAGTTGTTGCCCAGTTGTGCCGGTGGTTATTCAAGTGAGTTAATAATGCAACCCAACGTTCCTCAATCGAGGCAGTAGGTAGTAAAAATTCAGTCTAGTGAGATGAGTTTACTAGAGTTGATAGAACGTTAATACCGCAATAGTACGACATATTTGTACAAATTTCTCAAACGAAATGACGACGGTATACGAGTTGCCTGAAATCCAGTTGATTGCCTCACACAAGTGATAGAGAGCTGGGATCGCGCACACTTGTGGTGTTAGCTTAAAGTCGTTCGTAAAAACCACAAGGGAGTGAAATGTCATTAATTTAAACCGAGAATCACTGCTGTAAAATTTGTGCATGGTTTGAAAATGACTACGGTTTAATGTAATCAGCTGAGTAATTCCTTCAGTAATATTGCTTTCATTATCTTTCAATCTACAATACTTTTTAATTCCATGAAAACAATTGAGTAAAACCTTTTTACTGTTTCTGCCATTTTGCCAGCTACACGACGTACAAGTGGTAAAACATACTCTAAACAAAGCCATTCCCCAGCATCATCAATAGTAGCTTCGACTTTTTCATCTAAAATAGCAACCACGCGATCTGCCACATTTATCATTGCTGCTTGGAATCCTTTGATTGTCATAAAAGTTTCCTTTGAATTTTCTAAGCTTGAGGTATGCACTAATTCAACAAAGATGTCAAGTACCTGAAATTGTCGAGTGCTCCATTGCAGTTTGTGTAAATATCATATCTGAAGTATGCAATTTAAGCGGTGGTATTTGACCCTTTACAGACGCATTAGGAAGCAATAATGCTTCTTTTAGCAGAGTACGAAATTGAGGTTTGCTAAAAAGTTCATAAAAATGTTTTAGAGGAGCATAACTTACTTCATCCCAACAGCATTAATCGGGTCAACAAGAGATAGGTAATAATGAAAAATACAATTGTAAACGCGTTGAGCACCTGTCATGTCTAGTTGCATGGGCCGATGTCCTTGTTTAGTTTGTTGTTTAACAGGCTCTCGGCATGTATCTTGGCGTACAAATGATCCCACAAACAAAGATAATATAGGATCATCATCAATGCACTTGGCTAGAACATCTCCACTTCCACCACTTCCACCATTTTCATCTTCTTCATTCAATACATCTTGAATAGTATGCATACTCATCTTAATTCCTGTAGACTTGTTAAGCATGATCCCCTTATATAGTTGTGTACCTCTTAGAGATGGAGGCTTTCGTTTGGGTTTAACAAAAGAAGATTTCGGCAACAGAGTTTTAAGTTCTTTTTGTTTCATTTCTTCACGTCGCTGTTGAATAGATGCTTGATACGTAGCAATTGCAGCTTGTGTTAAATTAGCTTGTCTTTGGCGTTCTTCTTCGAGTTTCTATTCCAACATAAGTACATAGTTGGTGTGTGGAATATAATTTACAGCGGCTAAAGCATCACGAGAACGATTTAGTTCATCCCACAATTCTGCAGCATGCTGAGATGTATGAGCATGAACATCATGTTGTAACTTTTGAATTGCTTCAGGCTCTTCCCATTGTGACTCACCAGTTTTTGTATTTCGATAGTAAATCGCTTTGGAACCAGGATCCTGAACAACACACCATTCAGATTGTGTACTTGCAACCACAGTAATCAAAGTCTTTTTCTTTTTCACCCACACGTAGTCTCCACCATCGTCATCCTAAAATCTTTTAGTAAAATTCATCTCAACTATATTCTTACAGGATTTGCAGTTGAGTTATCATGAGCAGCTTCTTGAGTAGTATTTTGTCTACTAATAAATTCTTGGGGCCTTTCCCATTGACACATTCCTGTCGAGTTGTTGTAGTAAAAAACATTCCCACTGTCCGTGTCCATGCATTCGCTCCATTCTGTAGTTGCTTCAGTGTTCAAGCTATGACGAGAATTCGATGGAGCAAACCAAGTTGCCGAGCTTTCCTATCGCAAGATAAATATAATTTCAAGTTATATGAACTTACAGCTTCTTTCATTGCTGTGCGTAAAAGATCAGAACAAGCCTACATAATTATAGTGGAGTTATCTTGATAGTAAATTACTTCGTGTTGGTTTGAGATTGCAAGATCAAGTGCAGTTAGGCCTTTAATGTTTTTAGCATAAATATCAGCTCCATATTTGAGCAGTATCTACATCAAATGTAATCAAAGGCGTATTACTAAAAATACCTGAAGACTGCCAATGCTACCATTACAGGCAGCAGCGTGCAATGGGCGATCACTGCGTTCATCTTCCTGCTCTAACATCCACGAATGCACTTGATAATCCCATGCACACAAAAACTCAACACAATCAACTCGATCCCGAGTACATGCTACAAATAAAGGCGTTCGTCCAAGCTTATCGCCTTGCATCAAGTCATCGCCAAAGCTCACTAGAATAGATAAACAAACAGAAGTCTTGGTAATATGTGAAGGCCGAAAACCTTTCGCATTGCGAACGTGTGGATTAGCTCCAGCATGCAAAAGTTGCTTTAAGCACTTATCCCAGCCAAAAAAGCAACAAACATGAACTGGAGTATCGAGTTGAGAGTCTGCAATATCCATCCACTCAGGGCGAACTTGAAGCAATAGACCACAACACTCGGCTTGATTTGCAGCACAAGCGTAAAACAACGGTGTTCTCTTGTTTTTATCTATCGATGTAGGAGTTCCTTTAGCTAAAAGTTGAGCAAGACATGGCATATGCCCTGCATAAGCTGCATAATGAACTGAAGGCATATCTTTGCTAGCGATACATTTTTTACAAATTCCATCGCCTTCAGCGTGATGCCGGCTTCGATGTGGAGTACTTTCCCTTGATTTCTTGTCCAATTTTGTCAATGAAGAATATGAATTAATCTTGTACATACGACGATCTGACTTTTGTTGTTTAACTTCATTTTCTTCTTCCGAATCCACACCTTCTTCACTCACATCATGATCAACAAGAGCATCATCCATCAATTGCTTTGTTGAAATATCATTTGACTTTATTCGAGCTGATGAACTACGTTTACTTGGACTTGAGCTCATTTCTATCCGTTATTTAGTAATTTAATCCCATTACTAACAAACATATGTTGTGGACAATAATGTCAATTGCCGTTAAAAATTTGCACTTCAAGTTAATACTATTACGTGTTTTCTGTACTAGATCTGTCCTCTTTTCTACGCTATACCAATCCACCTTTTATCCGTGATTTGTGTACTGTACTAGAAGATTAGTGCGATCAGCATCGAGAAGCTCAGAATATTGTACCTACTTATATAAACCAGTATCTCTAATCCCATAACTAACATGATAATGATACCGTCAACTTAAATGTACATGTGATACCTCATTACTATACTACTTTCTTGTTGAAATTGAATTTCATTGACTTAAAAGTTTACTCTTTCAATGGAGATGATTTAGCTTAAAGTTTACTCTTTCAGATGAATGTTACACTACTTCATCTTTCTCACACCATTTCACACAAAGATCGTTGATGATAACGCTGCCACGTCATCATACATTAATCCAGTGATGCAGATCTTAATATCCGGTCATATCCGGATAATTGAAAAGTGCGATGATGAAGACAGCATTAACTCGAAGGACGCTAGCGGCAGTCGGAGTTGGGATATTCGCTGGTTTCTCAAGCTCTAGAACGTGGAATGAAGAAAAGAATGCGAAGGGATCATCTATTGTGATTGAGAGTGCTGGTACGAGTTTATTTTTTTGACCTTGGAATCAACTATAAGTGGTAGAGCCATTGGAACACAATGAAAGCAAAAGTATGAAACATTATCCTTATGTGATTGTGGGAGCGGCTACTGCAGCTCATGCAGCCATTGAAGCGATATTGCATCAGAATCCTCGTGCAGAAATTCTTATGATTAGCGAAGAAACGCATTTGCCTCGCTTAGATATGAAAGATGGCATAGATGAACATGACTCTCCACTTTCGGATGCTCTAATGGATTCGTATAATGAATGGCGAAGATATATTACGCCAAGACTCGAAGATGAGCATGAAATGTCTTCATCATCTGTGAATATTGTTCTCGGTAAACCAAAGATGCATTTTGATGTTGAAAATAAAATCATAACTCTGTCGGATAATGCTCAAGTAAATAAATTTAGTAGATAAAGCTTATTTGTATCATAGGTTTCGTATGACAAGTGCCTCATTGCTACTGCTGGAAAACCACGACCTTTATACGTGCTAGACAGCTCAAAAATATCTTATTCTCTTCGGGACAAAATCAATGTCACAACTACATTATCTGACTTTGAAGCACTTGATCGACTTTCAACTCGTCAAGATATCCATACGGTGACTATTGTTGGTGGTGGCTTTCTGGGCACTGAAGTTGCTGTCGCGTTGGCTACAGACCCAAGAAATTCTCATTTGGAGGTTCCTATTGAGCTTATTGAAAAATTATTCATGCAGCATTAGATTCAGCAAATGTTTGTCGATGAAAATGGGCCATGTGCGCGACACATGCCTGCTTATTTAAGTGCCGAACTTACACGTCGTCTCAAGGCCTATGCGAATGTCAAGGTGCAAACCGATACTCTTGTTACAAGCATCAAAGCTAGTGCAATGGGACAAGTGCATTTGTCGTGCATGGGTGATGCAGCAGAAGCCAAACTGACCGATTACGCAGTGTTGGCATCAACTCAATTGGAGCCGGACCTTGATTATGCCGAGTTTGATGGCATTGAAAAAGATCATGTCCACGGAGGTAGCTTAACCATCTACATGAATTGGATAAAATTTCTGTAAAGGTATTGTTGCCAACGCTCAACTCGAAGCTGTTCGTGATTTATTTGTTGCTGGCAGTGTTGCAAGCTATTATGACTCTTTTGTTGGTCGTCGTCGAGTAGATCGGTATGATCATGCAGTTAACAGTGGCCTACTTGCTGGCCAAAACATGGTAAAAATATCAATCACATATGCACGAGTACGATGTACTACAACTTGTAATAGGTAAATGCGACAAAAAAGATCTACAGACATCAGCCCATGTTCCGAAGCCACATGCCTGGTATTGGGGTAACTTGTGAAGGAATTGGTGACATTGATAGCCGTCTTCAAACTGTGGGAATTTGGCTCGAACCTCCTAAAAAACTTTCCAACGCAGGTTCATATCAGCGTGGTATTGTGTACTACTTACGCGCAAACAAAATCGTTGGTATTCTTCTTTGGAATGCTCCAGACCTACTTGAAAATGCTCGTCATGTAATGGTGCACAAACCAACGTACGACAACACTCGAAATTTAAGCAAAGTAATTTCGCTTGGACCTAAAGATTGGCTTCATGTCATAGCCACGGACGAAAATCACACGTAAACTCAAGTATCTACGTGCAATCCCACTTGCAGTACAAACTAATACGTTCTATTGACCATATCTTTCAAATGTTGGCACAATATAAATGATGAAATTTTACCCTTCACAAGCAGTGCATATTACATGAAAATGGGAATCGTGAATTCAATGCTGTTAATCCCAATGGTATTAACGAAGGAGAATGCATCATAGATTGGTCAAAATTTCAAATGAATCAAAATTTCGCGCAAATAAATTAATTGTCATTTCACCTTTCTTACTGAGAATGGTTTGGAACTCAGCAATATTCACTAAACCCCTCTGGACAAACTTAAGTGTGGGTGCAATCAGAAGCGACAACTTCGCAGCTGTACATTGTTGCATGGCCGATGCAATGTATAGTAACCAAGCAATTTTCAGGCTTAAAGTTTTTGTCTTTTTTTTACGTCGACAACGAGCCACCTATTGTCATTCGAGTCAATGACAACTACATCGTTTAGGGTGCGTGACAAGTTCATAGACAGGCTTTCTCGTAAGCGAGATACACTCGAGTATGCTAACAGGTTTCTACTTCTTAATGAGCGTCAATTTTTACTTCTTCACATGATTATCGAGTAAAAAGTAGAAAAATGATCATGGATAAGACACATGACCAATTACGGTGTTAACGATAAGCTGTGGTATCATAGATATATCAACACGTCTACAAGGAGTTGTCGTCCAATATTTCAAGGATGAAACAATCGGTCGTAAGCGAAAGGGATTAACATGACAATTCCAGCATCATGCTCCATTATGTTAATATATGAGAGTGTAGATCCAGCAACGTAATTTCATGTTATTAAATCCCATTACCTAATTATCCGTCCATTGTCTTGATAGTCTGCACGTTTTTGTCCAAAATAATAAAATTATTTGCAACACAATTGAGTCTCCAATAGAATTGTATGAAGTTTAAAAAAATACATAGTTGTCTTTCAGAGCAACTTTGGAATAGAAAAGGTACTGATGATATTAAATTAAACATAAAGTCGATGATGATATTTTTTATATTGTATGTGTCCGACGCGATGTTTGCACTAAGCACGTAATCCCACGGTGTTGATTTTTCCTCTCTCGTTTCTATTTGAACTCATTTCCCTACATTTTATAGTCCGTCATTTGCATCTGCTACGACGATCAAGCATCCTTTGCAATGACTGACCCAAACCACCAGCAATCGATAGAAGAGACAATATATGATGCATACTTTTGGCCGACATTTCCACCACCACCCGAGTATCAAATGACAAATTCATTTGCAAACAACTTAAATGGTTTTCCAATGCCAACCGACAATATATTTGCACCATATCCTTATCCAAATGTCCAACCAATTCCAGAACCATTGTATTATCCAATACCTTCTATGCCAATACCTCAACAAATTGTAAATAATCCACCGTCAAATAACAGAGATTCCAGAGCTAATTTATCATTTCAAGAGAAAGAGCACATGGGACTTTGTTTAGATCCCAGTTGTGCTCGATATTTAAGCTATAAAGGCCTGTGCAAAGAGCATGGGTATCGGCGAATGTGTATTATCCCAATGTGTACCAAAACAATACAAGGCAAAAATAAATGCATTGCACATGGCGGTGGTAAACCATGTAAAACACTCGGTTGTCCTCGAACAGCACAGTCTCAAGGTCTGTGCAAAACCCACGGTGGTGGTGCACGATGTAAAATTGATGGGTGTAATAAAAGTGCCCAAAGCAAAGGCTTATGCCGACGTCATGGTGGTGGTAGTCAATGTATGATCGATGGCTGCACCACAATGGTTCAGCGAAATAACAAATGTGCGAAACACAATGGTACGAAAAAGTGTGCCATTGACGATTGTGACCGTACTGCTCGAGGTGGTGGTGAATGTGCCTTTCACCGAAAATCTCGATTATGTACCTTCACCAAGTGCAACCAACTCGCATTACAGCGTGGTTCATGGCCTCAATATTGTGCCATGCATGCAGAAAGT
>JNBS01000279.1:0-18104 GCA_002081575.1 Thraustotheca clavata | reverse complement strand
CTCTACAAAATAATCATTAATAAACGTTAGTAGTAACTTTTTATCGAACCAGTATGTCGATGTTCATTTAGACCAATCGGTCCATCTTTTCGGTGCAGTGGTTGAATATTTGATGCTCCAGCTGGCACAAAGACGAGGCAAATGGAAGCCAGTAGCTTTTAAAGTCAACTAGTTGCAGAAAATTGGATTTATCAAATCGCATTTTAATTTCGTGGTGGATAGACCATGGATGAGGAGCGATTGAGTGGGGAATTGAATGATCTGAGTCCGATTGAATGGACTCCTGGAGAGTTTATCCAGTATTCTTTTGAACAAACTCTAAAGTAAACGTACAATATCATTCTTCTTTTAACTTTGTTTTAGTGCATCTCCACCACGTCCACCACCATCGTTAAAGTCAAAGAAATCAAACAAAAAGAAAATCACAGCGTCACCACCAAAAGAAATTCATGGGCAATGTTTGGAGTCTTCATGTACAGCTGCAATCACATACCGTGGTTTTTGTAAAGACCATGGAGGTATGCGCAAGTGTTCTGTGGCCTATTGTTCAAAAAGACAACAAAGTGGACGATTTTGTATTGCTCATGGCGGTGGTAAAAGGTGCAAAATTACCAATTGTGCAAGAGCTGCACAATCACGTGGATTATGCAAAGCTCATGGTGGTGGAGCACGTTGCCAAGCTCCTGATTGTGAAAAAAGTGCTCAACAACGTGGATTCTGCCGAATTCATGGAGGGTTTGTCAAGTGCGCCATTGAAGGTTGTAGCAATGGCGTACAAAGAAGAGGCAAATGTACCAAGCATGATCAAGTTCGACTTTGTTCGATTGCGAAATGTGGCCAAACTGATCGTGGTGGTGGTTTATGCAGTACCCACCGTCGAAACAAGGTGTGCCATAGTGAAGGATGCAATCGTCTAGTTGCTGGAGTTGTGTTGAAAAGCACAGGACCAAACGCGGATAAATATTGCATGGCTCATCTAAAATCAATTGGGCTACAAATGCAGCTAATGTAAGAGGAAACAAATACGAATTTGATGGTTTAATTATGCGCTGAAATAGGATGCATTGTAGCTAAAAAATTCATTTTGCTAGATAACTTATCCATTTAGCTCACCATGAGGACTGAAAAGATTACGTCTTGTAATCTTACCGCACCTGCCAGTTGCCGCTCCTCTTCAACACAAGGACTCTTAAACCTATTTGTCTTGACTTATCAAGAATAGTTTAGTTTTTTATGTTTGACGTGTTATCTCTAGATATTTCAAAGAAAACATTGTCTTTGAGACATAGAACAGCTCATCTTGACGTACAATGGCTTTGACTTTACCAGTGGTGAATTTATCCATCAGAGCCTTACAGTATAGATCAATATCAATGTAAGTGTACAAGTTGTCTAACCTAGTTATAAAGAGGATGGCAGCAAAGTCGCTCATGTAATGTACTAAGTATGTAGGATTCAATCGACTTCATAAATATGAAGAGCTCATCAAAGTCAAGGAATCACGTAAACACCCCAGCAAAAAATAATGCACATAAATCTTTGTTGAAATTTTGATTTATGGCTACCACCACCAAAAATTCAACCTCTAGTATCCCAAATTGTCTACCCCATACTAACAATTAGTTGCAGCTTTAGGATCCATTGGGCACCAATGTCATACAGGATTCAAATGCAAAATGTGGGAAATGTTAGCCTTATACTAGTAGCAATTATGTTAGAAGAATTGTACTCAACTCGTGCGTCAATCCTATTTATCTTCAGATGTCACTAATGAAGGATATGTATATTGCTTTGAGCCAATATCAATTGAAGCTTCAATTATCAATGAATAATTGTTGAATGAATCATTGGTCAATTGTTATCATTATCATTGGTCATAATAAACTTCTTTGGAGTCCCAAGGATGTCTTTTCATGGATATAGTCAAAGATGGGTTAGGGTCGTTCTAAAATTGATGGATACCGAATTTGTCATTGTTTATGTTTCAGGGAGACTCATCACTGATTTCTTTTATGAAAAAAAGGTCGTTGAATGTGGGATTTATCTGCAAAATCAATCAAATGGTATGTTATGCATCCATTGTAATGAGTTGAAAAGAGAATCAATAGAGGCAAATGGTAAATAAAGCTACAGATTCGTGAGTATAAATCATAAAGCAACTTTGGAATGCTACTTTCCATAAAAACCTTTTTGGTTAGAATGCAATGTAAACTCACAATAAATTTCAGAAAGTCGGCGGAATAATATAAATGGGAAAATCCTATCACTCAAACAGTCAATTGTTTTCTGTTGTTAAATCATCTAAAAAAATCACAGCACGATATGGTGAGATATGGAGCAATGAACTAAATCAAGAAAAGCACAATTCCAATAGATCCAATGACAAGTTTAATCATAACCTTCTTGTCTAGATCAATACGATCGATCCAAGCAAATTTTAAAATGGATCATCAAAGACCAAAGAGTATTTTTGTAAAATAGCGTTATCCACTCAATTAAAAAACTTACAGATATCAATAAACACAAAGATAAATGATGCATTCTTTCCAGTCTAATGGATATATACAAGGGATAAAGCAATGCTCACATTCAGTTGTATAGTGAAAGATTGCAGCATTCCAGTCCAAGGTATTTCATTGATGAGTTATCAAAAAAGACCAAATGATATTTTTAAATTAGATTAACGTATATCATGATAACACTAATCTATGCAAAACTACTGTTTGATGTAGTTGATTATATATGCAATGAAGATGGAACTACATTAAGATGCAAGGAATGCCATTATTATGATTAAATTACAAATAAAGATGCAATCAGTATCTATTTGATTGATGCGAATTAAATGTAAAACTTTACATTAGGATTCCAATCGCGATTGTCCACATTGCTTGTAGTAACCTACGACAAAATCATTATCTTCATATACGATTAAAAGCAATACCTGATGAGCATTTACTTCTCTTCCAGTGCTCATGATTGTCAGTTTGTTAACTTGAGCACCCCAATCATTCAAAGGTTTTGTAGCTTGTAGCGTCGCTAAAAACTCATTGATAACATTTTCATCTCCATCAAGCGTCATTTCCACTTGATCTCTATTCTCTCTCAAGTTTGTAGCTCCTCCAACGATGTCTCTCTTTATCATGGCACGGATCACTGTCTGTCTGAACATCACACGTTGAACAGTTCCTTGGACCTTGGCATGCACGATCTTCCTTCCCATCGTTTTCTCAGCCGTTCGTTCCAGATGTGACTCATCATGTCTCTTTCCTGTCCCTTCAGCAGCCACGCGTTCCTCCAGAATTCCTCTTTGATACCAACAACGTGGTTCACACTTTCCAGCATAGTTTACTCTACTTGAAACAAAGAACCTGCACACAGATTGTCATGACTAAAGAACTTGGAGAAGTTCGAGAAAAAGTAGTGAATAGCAATGAGAAATAGACTTTTTATATCATGGCAAAGGATTTAAGCGGCAGTTCGATTGTGTAGTAGAGAGAAGATTTGATACTGAGACCATGAAACTGTCTCCCTCGTTTCAAGGACTTTGTCTACTTTCAATTTGAAAATTTGTATTAACGTTGAATCCTTCTCCCTTTATTTAACAACCTATTCCTTCTTTGCTGTTTCAGCCAATAGATTGCAGTCCAAGAGTTGTCACATTGGTATTGCTCCAAGACTGTGTCGTCCTCTGGGAATCGTCCTCAAGCTCACAAATCCAAGCAGAAGAAGCCTATTCCGGCATTAAATCTATTGCTATAGCCATGGCCAACGACGTTTCAATCCTCCACGAAGCTGGGGAAAGCCTAGAAATAACCAACGAAACTTCTATGACCAAACCGCGCCGAGCACCTCGCAATGAGTGTGTTGATACAAACAATCAAACTGACGATGTGCTGTCTGCTGGCATGAATGCGTTGAAGGTATCTCCATCTTCATCATCTACATCAACAGCATCGTCGTCTGAATGTGTGCCTGCCAAGAAAGCTCCAAGCAAAAAACGTAATAAATCTAAACGAAAGCAACAAGTTGCAGTAGAGCCTGAAGCTCCTGTGTCTCGAGCATTGAATGCATCAGAAATGTCTCTCTTGCAATTATTGATGAGTGGAAATAATCAAATGATTGTTGTCGAAGAAGAAAAAAAAGCTGTCAAACGTACGACGAAAAAATCAAATAAATCCAATGATCCTGTGGACAAGAGATCTTTTTTATTCAGTGGTCTTCCTAGTAATGTGCGTGAACAATTGCAGCTTGATGAAGTAGCTCAATACAGCGTCACAGATATGAAAACTGCAGCTCGAATTTCCCATTTTATTATGACTCTGCCAGGGCTTACGCCTAACAGTGTCATCACGGATGCTACAGCTTGTGTCGGTGGTAACACAGCTTCCTTTTGCACATTCTTTCGTTATGTTCAAGCTGTTGAAATTGATGCAACTAGATTTCGTATGCTTGTTCACAACATGCACAGTGTTTTAAGCTTTGTAAATCTTCAGTGCTACTGTGCCAACTATGTCCAAGTAGCCCAACAATTCTTACAAGATGTGGTATTCATTGATCCTCCATGGGGTGGACCTGAGTATCGTTCTCGATCAACAGTGGATCTCAATTTGGGTGATGCATCGCTAGCTGAAGTTTGTGAATTGCTTGTGGGTCGAACACAGTATGTTGTAATTAAAGTTCCCCAAAACTTTGATATTGAACGATTTACTCACCGTGTATCTGGTGTTGTAAGCTATATTACCCACTTTCGTAAAATGGCAATGGTTGTTGTCGATTATCGCTATGTCCATCCTGAAGAGTTGTCAAATAATAACTAATACATCAGCTAATCATGTAATACAATTACTACTTCCTTACATGATGATTCTTGTGATTGACACAAGGGAAAATATATTTACCATTTTGTTTCAATAAACGAAACGCAAGAGGTAATTTGTAACACTACAAGTCTACACACTATGAATCAATACCTATGAATCAATACTTCCTACCATCAAATAGTTGATCAATTACAACAACGCATACATGCTGCATATACACCCCTTATCAAATCTACTTTTAATAGATAAAGAAATGGATGGTAGATTCAATAGAACATTGAATTTAAAAGTAACATGATGGAATTGTAGAGGGGCAGTTACATTAGATATCGCCAAGCGTTGGATCCTCAACGGATGCTTACTTTGGCTTTGGACTGGTCAAGAATCAAGCGTCAATGCCACGTGAAAGCTATACACCCGACGATGTATTGGACTTGGAAAGACCAACAAAAGGTTCATCAAGTAGCATTCTTTGCTTATAGTTGTCTAGGGTTTTTATGTCCTATGAGTGCTAATGTGTATGGCATTGATTTTCTCAAGTTTCAGATTATCGACTATGAAACAAAGAGGAAGATTTTTCAAGTAATAAAGAATGGTTGATTGTGTAATGAATTTGAATAGGTTGGACGAGACTGTCCTCCACGCGCATCAAGCAAAATGGATTTCACGAAACCTTTGGATGAAGATTCCTTTCGTAAAATTCGATACGAATTTTCAGAAGATGTGCTACGTCTACCATCGATTATGACCTCCCTTGAATTCTGTGTTGGACCAAAGGAGGTACATAACTTTCGTATGATTGAACGACATTACTTTCGAGATGAATTGGTCAAATCTTATGATTTTACGTTTGGTTTTTGCATTCCAAATTCGACGAATACATGGGATGCCATTTACTCTGTACCATCTCTTGATGAAGAGTTAATTCAAGATATGGTGGCAAATCCGTATGCAACTGTGTCGGACAGCTTTTATTTTGTCGGCGATGAACTTATCATGCACAATAAAGCCGAGTACAAATACATTCTTGAAGATCGAGCACAATCCAAACGTTCGTACTATGACAGCGATGATGAAGATGAAAAAGGAGCGAAAGGTGCCAAAGGCGATGATTCCAAGCGTGCGAGTGCCAAAGAAACTAAATGGTCCAAGGAAGATGATTACGATGCTTAAGTTCTTACTCGTGTAGTCAGAACACAATTATTTCATTTCCTTAATCAATCTCCAAGGTTTCCAACGATTTATCTAAGATACAATCTTTACATTTGCAGTCGAGGCCAAACCGTGTCATGAGTTGCAATCTTTTCATAATCCTTGCTTCTGGTGTTGTACATTCTTCATCTCCATCATCTCTTATGCTATCATACATTGTACATATTTCATCTCCTGCCGCAATATCTTGTCTGGCATATAATTTGCGATATAATCCCGCTTCACGTTTAACTCGTGCATTAGGTACACAGGCATGATTCAATAAAGACATGATCGGTCCATTGCAAGCAAGTAATTCATGTCCGTTTGTCGGTGTCAATTCATATCCAAGTTGGGTTAATGCATTTTTATCAGCAAGTTCTTGTTTGGATATAAATTGAGCTTTTTCCACTACAATAAGCTCTCCTCGGCAAAAGGCTCGCGTCGCAAACAACCCATTTCCACAAAACTCGGTTTTCTTCATATCAACACAAGGATTTGATGCTGCAAGGCACACAGGTTTATGACCTTTCCAAATCTTTCGTTGACACACACTATCGCAAAAGTAAGCTAGTTTACATTGCCCACAAAGACGTAAAGAAGCACTTTGACGATGACAAGCAGCGCACATGGGCACAGAAGAAGACGCCATCTTGAATGGTCAACTCTGAAAATTTCGAATACCATCTATTTGTTTTTATAAACGACAATTTCTTTGTTTAAGTTTTATGCAGTCTTTAATATCTCCCCATTTAAATGCATGGATTCCAATCAAGAACGTAGTCTTTATTATCTAGTTTTATCTCTATTAGATTGTACTAATAAACGAGTGTAAACCATGGAAAAGAAGATTCTTTAATTTAAATAGTGGTTGGTCTTAAGTTTAATGTTGAACATGGTCATTGGTGGACAACATAAAGAAAATACCGATCATTTCAATGGTACAAAAGATATTTAAGTTAGATCAATCGAATTGATTGATTTCGTGGTACATTTAGAAAGAATACAATGCCTTTAGTGATACATTTAAAAGACTTAATGTGACCTTTAAGTAGAATTGTCGGTTATGTAAAAAAGAAACGGGATCTTTGTACCCATTAAATTCAACATAAAATCTTCAAGGGACGCGGCATCCAACCGAAGGACCTTTGAAGAGAAATCTATGAGCAAAGGTGTCTTGGTGCATTCCCAATGAGAGAATACCCGCTACGTCCATGTATATCCCCTACACGTCCACTTCCAATCGATAGCAACCAGTACGAGTCGCTAGAGACGTCAAATGATACTATTCACGACAGTGTTGACAATACAAGTCCTGACAACAACGAGAGTGGACTTGTATCTGCTAACGATGACAAAGTACCAAGTCACCCACATCAGATCTTACGTCGTGGTCGCATTCGGGAAGTTTATGGACGTCAAATTCAAGCATTGCCATTGACACCTAAAGCACCTAGTCGACCACGTGGGGATTCTCTTGATAGCTCCAGAGCTTCATTGGAGAAATATGATTCCGTGGAGAGATCTATTATACCTCATCTGAAACAACGTTTGTCTGTGCCGATATTACAATTATCCATCGAGGAACCACATGAACCAAATATACCAGCACTTAAAGCATCTACGTCTCCAGTAGCTATGTTAAGTTTGTGCCCACGTATTGAAATAAGACGATCAAAATCGCCAATATTTCAAAGAATGCCAGCGAAATTTCAATGGCCAACAGATACTAAAAGAAAAATTCAATGGAAAAAAGGAGAGCTTATTGGGGAAGGTACTTTCGGAAAGGTATTTAAAGGACTTAATTGCATTACGGGTGAATTGTTTGCTGTCAAGCAAATTGAAATTCAAGAAAATTTGATGGATGATACCAAAAAAAGATTATCCAAACTGGGCGAAGAAATTGCAGTGATGAAAGAATTACGCCATCATCATATCGTTCGATACAAAGGCACCGATCGAGATGAAACACACTTTTATATTTTCATGGAATATGTTCCCAATGGTTCAATTGCCAGGTCTTCTTCATTCTTTCAGTTTGGACTTTACAAATGTGTAGCATGTTGGCTCAATTCGGTGTATTTGGTGTTGAAATGATCAAGAAATTTACACGACAAATTCTACAAGGCGTCGAATACCTTCATAGCAAAGGAATCATTCACAGAGATATCAAAGGTTCTCTCTCATCCTCTTATCATAGTATACTATTTCATCAATAGGAGCAAATGTCCTCGTGAATGAACATGGCGAAGCCAAACTTGCAGACTTTGGGTGTTCCAAGCAAATTCCATCTACAGCTACAACTGACAGCTTGGAAGAAAGCTTACGATCCATTCGAGGTTCTGTTCCATGGATGGCACCCGAAGGTTGGTTTTTCGTCAAATTCCTCCAAGCTTGACGATCTAACCATGATATTCTTTAGTTGTACAACAAACTGGTCATGATAGTAAAGCGGATATATGGAGTGTAGGCGCTACAGTGCTTGAAATGGCCACAGCTCATCATCCATGGCCTGCCAACACGAATCATTTGTCGGTCATGTATCATTTAGCAATCAAACCTTCAAGTCCTCCGATTCCAGAGCATCTTCCAAACGTAGCTAAAGCTTTTCTGCAACGGTGTTTCTGCATTGACACGCGAGGTTTCCTTCTCTATGCATCCATAGTCTTCTCATTGCTACATAGAACGAGCTGCCGCATCGGAGTTATTGCAGCATCCATTTCTCAACTGATCGAAATTTCTCGATATTTAACCTTCAAGATAATTTATAAAAATCTATTTCCACGCTCCTTTTCATGCTCATCACAATACAAAAATATCATTAGGTATGGTAAGGAGTGGTATTTCTAGACGCTCTCGAAACATCCCAAACTTCAATATCGCAACTTTCATATTTGATTTTCATGTTAACATCGCGCTACTTTGTTCGCCGCCTTGTGCCAACGTCCCGCCATGTTGTTTATCGAGGCTTATCGTCATGGGTGAACCCAGACAATGTTCCCCAAGGCGATAGCTTGGCCAAGTATGGCCGGGATTTGACTGTCATGGCTCAAGATGGAAAGCTTGACCCTGTGATCGGCCGTGAAGAGGAAATTCGACGAGCTGTGCAAGTGTTGTCTCGAAGAACCAAGAATAATCCTGTCTTAATTGGTGAACCTGGTGTTGGTAAGACTGCGATTGCTGAAGGACTTGCACAACGAATTGCATCGGGTGAAGTGCCTGAAAGCATGAAGAAAAAACGTGTTGTCGCGTTGGATTTAGCTGCGTTGGTTGCTGGAGCGAAATTTCGTGGTGAATTTGAAGAACGATTGAAAGGAGTGTTGAAAGATGTGGAAAGCAGCAATGGAGAAGTTATTTTGTTTATTGATGAATTGCATATGCTTATGGGTGCTGGTGGAGGCGATGGATCGATGGATGCTGCCAATATGCTTAAACCAGCACTTGCTCGTGGATCGTTGCATTGTATGGGTGCTACGACACTTGATGAATACCGTACGTATTAAGTGCTTAATGGGGTATTGATTGGCCTATAGGAAAGTATATTGAAAAAGATGCTGCACTAGCTCGTCGATTTCAATCGGTTTTGGTGACAGAACCCTCGGTTGAAGCTACAGTGACGATTCTACGAGGCTTAAAGGAAAAGTATGAAGTACACCATGGTGTTCGTATTGCAGATAATGCTCTTGTCCAAGCTGCTAATTTGGCCAATAGGTAATTTCTTTAAAAATGACATATCTAAATATGTTTATGTAGATATATTACGGACCGTAAAATGCCTGATAAGGCTATTGATTTAGTCGATGAAGCTGCTTCTCGTCTTCGTTTGGAACAGGAAAGCAAACCTGAAGCTATTGAGCATTTAGAACGTCGTATTATCATGCGAAAAATTGAAATTGAAGCTCTTCGCAGAGAAGAAGATGCTGCATCCGTTAAACAACGATCTATCGTTGAAGCCGATTTGAAAGCCATGGAAAATGAACTCAAACTCTTAACTGCTGAATGGGAAGGAGAAAAAGAACGTCTTGCTGGTTTAAAATCTGTCAAGAAGCGTCTTGAAGAAGCTCGTCGAGAACTTGATATGGCTCAACGTAAAGGAGACTTTGCTCGAGCTGGTGAATTAAAGCATAGCATTATTCCAAAGCTTGAACAAGAGTCCGAAGCAAGTGACGAAGCTGAAATTGTGGAACTCGATGATGAACAATCAGAAAAGAAAAACAACTCGACATTACTTCTTGGTGATGCCGTCACATCCGATCACATTGCTGCGGTTGTTGCTAAAGCTACTGGTATTCCTGTGTCGAATCTATTGTCTGGTGAAAAAAAGCGACTTTTATCAATGGAAAAATCGCTTGAAAGACGTGTTGTTGGGCAATATTCTGCTGTAAAAGCTGTAAGCGATTGCATTCGCATGGCTCGAGCTGGTTTACATGCACACACTCGACCATTGGGAGTCTTTTTGTTCTTGGGACCTACTGGTGTTGGAAAAACAGAACTTACAAAGGCTTTATGTGATTTTCTCTTTCAAGATCCAAGTGCTTTAACTCGCATTGATATGTCCGAGTATATGGAAAAGCACTCTGTCAGTCGTCTTATCGGTGCACCACCAGGATACATTGGTTATGAAGAAGGTGGTGCTTTAACTGAAGCAATTCGACGTCGTCCATATCAAGTCGTTCTCTTTGATGAATTTGAAAAAGCTCATCGTGATGTATCGAATTTACTCTTGCAAGTATTTGATGAAGGGCGATTAACCGATTCTCAAGGTCGTTTAATCGACTTTCGAAACACTGTTATCATTTGCACAAGTAATCTTGGCTCGGAAATTCTTGCTCAACTTCCAGAGGTATGATTATCTTTCGTTTACATCATGTTTCTCATTGCTTTCTTAGGGTGTTCCAAGCATTGCAGCTGAAGATCCTGTCATGCATGTTGTTCGTCAACATTACGCTCCTGAATTCCTCAATCGTATTGACGAGACCGTGCTTTTCAATCGTTTAGGAAGAGAACAAATTCGTTCCATCGTTGATTTACAGCTTCATGAAGTCCAAAAACTTCTTGATGAACGTGATTTAACCCTTGATGTATCGGACGAAGCTAAACAATGGCTTGCTGACGAAGGCTACAGTCCGGCATACGGTGCTCGTCCATTAAAGCGTGTTATTCACAAAGAAATCCTTTCTCCACTTTCCAGACAAATCCTCGAAGGAAGCTACAAAGCTGGCGACACCATTCACATCAATCCCAACGGACAAGAGACACTCAAGTTTACATAAAGACGCGTACTAATACAGCCTATTCTCTCTCTTCTTCTCTTCTTTTATCGTCTTCTTCCATTCTACGATCTCATATACTTTGTCTACTTGTTTCTTTGATGGAAGATTGCAATATGATTCATCGCCAATGATTTCAAAGATTTAAATTTACGCGGGTCCGGATAAAATACTATTATCCGGATATCCGTTTAAACGTATCCGGTTTTGGTGGGAAAATAAATTCAAATTTGAAAAGTAGCGGAAGGGAGCAAAGCAGATGAGTGACAATGAGTTGGACGAGAGTGTCCTTGGGCTGGCTGTGTGGCGTGTGTGTGTGAATGAAGAGCATGAAGCGTTGGAATCGTGGCTGAAAGAGAATGCGGTGCTTGCGGGGTACAATACGTCGCAAAAGAACGAAAAAATGGCATCCGTCTGTGAAATTTTGAAGGTTGATGCAAGATTTGCGAGTGATTTGACACCACAGAAGATTGTATATGCGTATTTAAACTACTTACGAACATATTTCAAGACAGAATCGAATGAATTAGTACCACCCGTAGCACCGCTGACCAAAGAAAGTGTTTGGTCAAATAATGATTTTCCACCACTTGGAACACCAGTGAAAACTCATAACTTAGCACAAAAAATGCAAAAGGACAAACGACGTATACGATCTACTTTAGTATCGACAACGTTACCTCAGATAACGAAAACATCGAGTGCTTTTGGTACGAAAGAATGTCATAAAGATGGATTACCACGACTGGATAAACGAGTTTTATCGAGATTTGAAATGCGATTAACTACAACAGCGAATGAAGCGCAGAAAATTAATGCCCCTGTTGATAATAATTTACAGGACACACAACAAGAAGATATTATTAAAGCTATTGAACGCCCAGAAGTCGAAGAACCTACTGAAGAAGAGGAACCTGTTACAATATCAAATCCAGCAGCTCATTTATATGGATATCTTCTACGTGCACAATTAGTACCTCAGTCTTCGCTGGAATTACAATGGCTTTTTACTCTTCTTGGAAATGAATCTAACGAAGCAAAAGAATTTGCCATTTCCGTGCTTTACAATATTGCAGATCTTATTGAGATCTATGGGCTTGATATTCTTAAACTTGTTGTGGATACTCTCGCTCGATATCACGTTGCAAGGCCACTTCAAATTCGCTTTTTCAATTATATTGAGGCTTATGAAGAACAACGATCGTCTGAAAGCCAAGCTGTTGGTACACCTCTGCCAGTTGAAATGCATGGAATTAATGCTCGTGATTTTGCGGTTCCATTTTGTGAAGATACTGATTCCCGTCTTCATTTTCGCTCACCAAGTGAAGCTGTTATGTTTAGCAATCGAGAAAAAGCTCGGGATGGGTTTCTATCATTATTACGACAATGGCAAAGGCAACAACAATCTATTGATGGTCATAACTCGTCAGTCTCACAAGATATGCCTATGGTGCTAAATGATGTGAGTCCTGAAAATCTTTGGTGGTTTGCACAATTTTTTGTCAAAGAACTTTGTCAAGTGGGTATTAATCCACTTGGAGAAAATGATAGAGATCTTGTTCAAAAAATTATGCATGACGACAAATTAAAGAATCCTGATCGACTTCGAAAGCTACATCAGCGATTTACTTCTCAACAACAACCTAAAGGGAAATTACTTAAAACACCAGCAAAAGCAAGTCAACCTGTTGAGACCACCTACACAACTGATGTCGATCCTCTTGTTTTCCCAGATAATCAGCTTTTCTTTGCACAATTTCTCCACACAACAAACCATTCGTCCTTCTTACATCTTGTTGCAACAGTCTTAGAAGGCCAGCTTCGTCAAATACTCAAACCATTGGCATCATCATCACCCTCAACTCGCAAAACGTTTACATTACATGTCCTTGAAGCTAAGTTGCTTGGCAAATTCCTTGGTTTTATGCACTACTCGCCGTATTGGCATGTACCAGCTCATCCAACAAATAGTGCCATGGAAAGGGCTCGTCAGCAAGCTATTGCTTTAAGAAATCTTGTACGTGAACCGCTTGATATCCATGAAAATCTTGTACGAAGTGTCAAGGAACATACTCTAATGGCAAATCTTCCTTGGCTTGTAGATTATATCCGAATGTTGCTGCGGGACCCTGTGGCTTGCGCAACAGATTATGTACAACATCTTTTTGATCATATCTATTTACTTTACCATTCCCATCGATGGACATTATCACGGTCAGAAAACAGTTTATATCTTCGACTGCAGTTGGAATCTTTGTTACATTCAGCTAGCTCTGCTTCTTCTCAACTATCTACCACTGCAATTGCACAACGCATATCAAAAGATGCCGTAGACCAAGAATTTCATCAAGTACTCTCTGAAGCTGTGTCTGGCTTAGATGGAATGCCATTTCTTGCAAGCACAATGTTTATTCAAAGTTGCATTCCCGATGTGTCTGCTCTTCGACGTGTTTTGCTCCAAATGCAATCAGATGTAAATAAACAAAACCAAAGCCGTCGACTTAAAGTGCGTCCACTTGTAATTTCCATGGTCAAATGTGATGATGAGACTCCATCCAAACCACCGATTAAAGTGCCTGGCAATGATGATGATCCACTTATTCGAGCCTTTTTTAAACAATATCCATCTCTACAAGCTACGATTGACTTTGTTGTGGACACCACAATGACAAATGCCTGCCACTTTGTTGGTCCAAATGTTGTGATCCCAGCTGCAAATACTTTTATGAATTCGATTCAAAACAAACTTACAGAAGATGATAAAACCATGGATCGCGTATCTACCATTGTTCGAAAACATATCAGCACAGCAAAACTTGCTGCTTGTGCTGCAGCAGTTGCCACAGCAGAACCTTATTGCAAACAACACATTCCAATTGTGCTCAATTCTCTAATTGCCCCAACTATTGATGAAAAAGTTAAAGTACTTGCAGTATCCTTGGCAACGCAAAAAGCTATTGAACGTCTTCAAAGTGTTGTAGCTGCCACAATGGGCATGGAATTTTCAAAACAAGTCGTTCAACGTGCTCGTAAAATCACCAAACCTTCAGCTCCCACCACACTATCTGCCCCTCCTCTTCTCGATGCTCTCTATCTTGCTGCCAAAGACTTGTCTTCTTCCACCAAAATTGATCGCTTCACATCTCTACTAAAGCTTTTACACACTCGAGACAATGGATATCTACCTGTTGTGTGGTGTTGTATCACTTCAGTAATCCACACACCATCTCTATGGCAGCTCCACCTTGAATCCTCTCTCCAATTTCTTGTCACTCAAATATTTCACGGGCACAATTGGCAAGTTAACGCTCTAGCTCTTCTCGATCAATTGCTTCAGTTATGGCTTGAGCAAAGCGAAGCACCGATGGGATTAATTAAAGCTCTTCTCCAAAGTTTTCCTGAATTTCATCCTCGAATTCAACAAGCTTTTGTCAATCATAAAATGACCCTCGTGCCTCCATCAATTCAAATTCAGCCCATAGCCCAACCCGTGTCTTAATAATGTTCTACTAAATATCTATTGTATTCCTCCACCTGCAATGAAATCAAGCATCAATATTGTAACATTATGACTATCTTGGTAACCTAATCGTGCAATTTTGTAGGTACCATTTTAGCTATAAAAACTACACAATGAATTTAAGCTCTATGGTATCAATTGTATCATGATATGTTTTAACTACGTAGCATTTGTCAATTATTCGTGACAGAGGGAGAGTGGGATGGTAGAGGCCCTGAAGATGGAGGAGGAAATGGTCAGCAGCATTTGGGGATTGTCACGATGCTTAAACTTCCAGTGCCGGACCGCTTCTTCCCCCAAGTGAATTTGGACAACGCGGATGAACTCCATCTTCGTCGTCTTGCAAAGGAAAAACTTCGTTTAATGCAAGATTTACTTCAAGGTCGACAGAAGCAAGCTTTACATTGGACTCGTTGCGAAGTACTCACAACAAGAACAAGATGATGATTTTATGTACTCTAGGGACCAATGGCTGATGTCATGAAAGCTCAATTTGTTGATTTAGAAGCAAATACACAACGAGCCCATGCCTGTGTCCTTTATCGGGCTTCAGTACTTGTCCAAGCTACAGTACCAGAGGTAAAGATGACATTTCATAAGTTCGACATGGATGAGATTTGTAGGTCATGTCTGTCATTGCCTTTTCCAAAACAGAAGAATACCGACGGATGATGAAAAGTATGCATGGAAATCAATTTCTCGATGGGTACTGCTTACATACATTACCACGAAAAAAGCTACATCGACCTAATTACTTTTACACTGCTTTAAAATGGTGTGCATTGGCAGCTACAACCACTCGGCAATCAAAAAACAAAAACAAAATTAAAGGAAGTGATTTTTGCTTTCTCGAGTATGCTGGAATTCGTAAAGAAGATGGCATGATGGGTTTTTGTATTCAGCAATCTATTGCATTGGATAGCGAAGTACCTGATTTTACACACTATGGATTGCAACGAGATGCATTTTTAAGAACTGGTATTCTTGTGTCTTTGACTGATAGACACAATGTTGTGCGTGTAACTTCTTTTTGTCAAATACAAAATGCAAACTCCAACCCATCAGATAATATTGATCTTGATGTGCTTATGAAAAATCGAGTATATCTAGTACTATACCTAAGTCTCATGTTAAATAGGTTATGGCTATACAACACCTTGCTGCTTACTTGGAACGTGGACGTCTTGGTAAAGTGCAATTTGTTGAAAGGTGGCGATGGATTCCAAACCAAGACAGAAAAACTTGTCGAGTGTGTTTTAAAACTTTTATGTTTCGAAGAAGACATCACTGTCGACAATGTGGTGAAGGTACATTAGAAAATGATTTAGGAATGCTGAATGATGCATTAGTTGTTTGTTCGAGTTGTGGACCACATCGTGAAATTGAAACACCTACCGGTGGACCACTTAGTGTTCGCATTTGTACTCATTGCTACGTCAAAGCAAAAGATGACAATGATCAAGCTCATTTATCTGAAAGTATCTTGGAATCATCAATGTATACTGATATTAATGCCCGATCATTATCGCACACTCCATTACCTCAATTCCCGCACTACCCATTGCGATCGCCTCGTAGACTTCTTGATAGTCCTCCAAGAAGTCGAGCTTCATCCGTGTCAATGTCACCACCTCGAAGAAATTCCAACACTGTGTCCCATCGTTCATTATCAATGGTTGATTTACATGACGATGAGTCATCTTTGCAGCATTATTCACCTCATAATATTAACTTTGAGGTAAAACTATACTCACAAGGTAAACTTATAGCTTGTGTAGACTCCAGCAATGGAAAAAGCAATGGCCGAGATAACTCAACGCATTCGTGATACACAACTTGCTATTCAATCGACAGTCTTAACTCGTGAGAGAGAAATGAAGCAATGGCCTATTGCTACTGACGATTCCCATGATATAAAAGAGGGTGTAATGAATCGTACTCTATATCCCATTCGCGATGGAGACGAGACATCAGAAGCTAGCTTTACAACTAACGGCACTGATGACACTGATTGTCCTTACGCCCCTCACAATTACTCTGAACTCATATCTCGACTTGAGCCTCCTCAAGAAGACCTTGGTGATTTCAACTTGGTGATTTCACCTAAAGTTATTGAAAATGACGATGTCAGACCTAGCGATATCTACAGCGAAATATCAACAACAGAAACCCAATTGCCAATCAAGAGCACAATGTCTCCAATTGCTCAAGATAAAATACCTTCATCTCCTTCATCAAGTCTTCTTGGTCAAGGTTTACGCCACCAGCTCCACCAGCTCCAAAGCAAACCTCCACCAATTCCTGAGAATATGAAGTCTATGCTTTTGGCTCGACAACAACTTTTGCGATCGAGTGAAGCTAACGAAAGCACCACGTCAAGTTGTCTTTGGCAAGAACCTAAAGCTGCGCCACTGCCACCACCACCTCCTTCAATTACTCGTTCTCGATTATTTCGTACACAGAGAATGCCAGTGGGTTCGTCTAGCTGGGGTGCTCCTGCTAATCCACCGATGGCTCCAGGGCTAAGAGAACGAGCTAAGACCGAGTCTGTGGCCAATACTACAATGAATTATTACACTGCTGAATCATTTGAAAGCGATCACTGGATTGAAGATGCAGCTCGAGCTTTTGCCCGGCTAAATAGTTTATCACCAGAGTCCAAGTCGGATAACCAATCTGAAGAAATTAAACAAAATGAAGCACCTACAGTAGATGAACAACCAACTTTAGCCCATCGTGCAATTGCTCAATTGGAGACAGAATGTCCAAATATTAATGAACGCACAGCCATTCTTCAAGCAATGGTGACGACGTTTATTTCATTGCTGACTTTTCGAGAAGAATCGGATTTCTGTGTCTTGAATCGAAAAGATCATGCATTTGCTGCTGTCTTGCAAGCATATCCATCGACTCTTAAATTACTTCAAATGGCTGGGTATGTCATTTACCCACAACGATGTGTCTTACAGGAATTTGATCCATTTTTACTTGCCAATTTGATCGGTACTCTAAAGCGAATTTTAAATGACCCAAGTCAACGCCACATTTACTTTTCTAATCAATGGTCCTTCTAATAGACCATTTTAATATCAAAACAACAATGTTTACAGTGAAATCAAACCGTATATTGATGAATTATGCAACAATTTTCTTACGTGGATACGCGCATGTTGTATTCCTTGGTCCATCGGATCATTTCCTTGTAATTGAACCTTTAGTGCCATACATAGGCGATGGTTGCCATTTTGAAGCATCCAAAGTACAAGGTTTTGGTGCAATTTCCTTGGAAGATGGCTTAAT
>JNBS01000278.1:15037-38894 GCA_002081575.1 Thraustotheca clavata | reverse complement strand
ACGTGACTGGGACCAGCAATGTAGACGCGTTTAACTTCTTGGATGTACCAGTTAACATAACCAAGATCGTCAAAACGACGCCATCGATCTTCTTCATTGGAATACTTTTTCAAATATGTATCACGAGCCAAAGTCAATTGTTTAAGTACATCAGGAGACGAGGCTGCTGCAGTGATGCAGTTTGCGAGCCAGCACTCAAGACCACCAACACCCATTGTCAATAAATGGAAGAGTTCAATACGAAGATCAGCATCACTAAGTTTTTTTTGGGACACAAGGAAATCAAGTACACAAGGCTTGAGAGAGTTTTGGCCGAGTCGTTCGTGGCTTGTTTGAAGCGCTGGGTTAATCATATCATCCAAAAGATGTTGGCGGCTACGAACACCATCAGGATCAGCTCGGCGTGTTGAATCACGTAGAGATAAAATATACGTGTCCAAAAGTTCACGGTGGTCATCATGATGATCATCATAGTCATTTTCGAGCCCAAGCAACACCACCAACATGAGTTTAAATGCCAATTGCTTACACATGACTACAAGAGACATAGATCCACCTTGAGCTGACCAACGGGCATGAGCTCTTTGCACAACTGAGCGAATAACAGGTTTGTATTTTTCAACTTGAGCGCCATTCAATGCTTCAAGGATAGCAGCTTTCTTGGCATGATGAGCTGCACCATCAAGAGTTGGTAAAATTGGACCCATAAGATCCAATAAACCTTGTGGAAATGCACCTTGGCGAACAAATGAACCATTTTGTAATTTAGCATCAAATTCTTTAAGAGCTTCGGGGCCCCAAAATCCAATAACTTGTTCAGTTGCCATAGCTTTTTCAAGCAAAAATAAATCACCATCCATCATAGCTGAGCGGTCATTATCCAAATAGTCGACCATTTTGTGGTTGGCACAATCATGACCAAGAGGTCGAGTGCTGGTGAGGTTACCCATTATCAAGAAAATTGAATTATGAAATGAAATTTAGTAAGCTAACAAAAAGCGATCTTTGCTATGACAAATGATACTTATCCTGAGAATGGTGACAGATGCTAATCAAATGAATTGCTGGCCGTTCATTTTGTGACTGGTTGCAGTTGAGATTAAATTTTACAAATTTCGACTATGATATATATCCTTCTATGACAGCTGCACATCAAACTACTTTCTATAAAACAAAGCATTTTATCACGACAATGCAAACAGAATCTGTATTGAATATGATCAGTAGAAAAATTTCGATGCAGTAGCTAACAATTATTCAATCAAAAATTAATAAAGCTCTACTTTCTTGAGCATAGCTGAGATTTGGAAAGACGTAGGTCTGTCAAGTGGATCTTGTTGTAAACATTGCTCTGCTAGTTCACGAATCACTGATGGGCAAGAGGACGAAAATTGTGGTCTTAATGTACCATGTAAGACAGCTCCAATAATTGCTGTGTCCACAAGTGGCTGTCCTGTTTTTGGATTTTTAACTTCTTCATACGGAATCTGATGAGAATCCATTTCTGATAGAACCATGCCAAGGGAATAGATATCAGCAGCAACAGTGTAATGACTATCTTGAAGCACTTCTGGTGCCATCCAACGAAAAGTCCCAACTCCAACAGTCATAGTCGCCTGATTATCTTCTTTGGAAATGCCAAAATCTGCCAACTTGGCACCTTTCTTGGAATCGAGTAAAATATTACGTGATTTTAAATCACGATGAATTACTGAAATCGAGTGAAGATACACAAGTCCTTCAACCACACTACGAAGTACCAATAATTTTTCACTCCATGGAAAAGTTGTTCGAGTATGCTTGCACAAATAATCTTTAAGATCACCCATGTTCATGAACTCCATCACACACTTTAGATCAGATGGACGAGTCCAAGATGCGCCAACAACTCCAATAATATATGGTGAGTCAAACCTAACAATCGTGAGATGACATGAAAAATAGGAAGGTTGTACGTCATCATAAGTGCAATTTCATTTACAAAATCTTGAACCCCTTGGTTTGAAGTACGACTGCCTAAAAGAGCTTTGACAGCAACAGGTTTTCCTTGAAAAGTGCCACGCCACACTTCAGCAAATGCACCACTTCCAATCAATTGATCAAGAGTTAAGAAATCTGCATTAATTGCTCCTTTGGCAATAGCACTAAAGTCAATTAAGCCGTTAGAGGTGGTATCGTTGGCTGTGGCTAAAGTAATATCGTATTGCCTTTTTTTCGCATTCATCCTTCGATACACAAAAAAGGCAACAATAATACCGATAACAACAACGCCACCAACCACTCCACCGATGATTGCACCATTATCTACAAATTGAAAAATCAATTTTTGATCCTAGTAATATAGCTTACTGCTCGAAGATGAAGTACTTTGTGTATCAGACTCTACTTTACCAGTCCGAAGGTAGAAAACATACTCAGTGAACGTGGAGGTAGCTATGTCTTTTGTTGTCATAGTATCATAAACGTAGCATGGTGGATCAACATTGCGGTATACATTTTGGCACATACTAAAATACCCTTCGCAATTAGGAGACTTTGCAAATGCATCAAGTTGAGCTGGAGTAGTTGCATTATGGTCAATTGTGTCCATGGAAACACCAACATCTTGCACACAAGAGTCCATGACAGAGGAAGCTGTAGAATTAATTTTGGCATCAATATCATTTAGAATATCATCAGTACAAAGTACAGTTGCGCTAGCTGCAGTTAGTATTGCAGCTAATACAGCTACACACTTCATCACCATTGAAAAAATAAACTGAGGACGATGTTAAAACAATGTAACAAGTGTAATGACCAAATGTTGTCGTATATCCGACACTATCAGTGTATCTGACCACTTCTATTGGCCTCTAAGCCTAGCTGACGTTTACTAAAATGCCAAAAAAATTGTTTTCTACTTGTGGTAAAGAAGTCCATGAGAAAAGATTACGAGAAATTTGTCCATTCGTATATGCAAATATGTATTCAACAAAATGGGATAGTAATAATTGCAGCACATGTAAACCTATAGATGTCTTTGTTGTATGCAAGACATTTTGTTAAATGCTGACAGCCATTTCCATAGTTTTAGGATTGAATGATTGAAATGGCTGAATACGAGTAGCATTGCGTGCATCAATCACAGAAATTTGGTCTTTGACTTTTTGTGTAAATTTTTGACACATTTCCTTAGCTTCATTATCAAGCATCACATGTGAGAAATCTTCAGTAATCGCAGGCTGAGCAAACCCAGTGGCAGTCATAATTAAAGCTAAGCGAACAGCATTTCCAGGTCGTCCAGCTAATTCACCCTCAACCCAAGCTGATGGACAAAAAGCTGGATCAGATACGTATTCAGCAATAGTACCAAGATGATTGTGCATTGAGCTTACGAGGAATATAAAATGAGAAATGAAATCCTTGATGTTTTCCAAATTCAATTCACGTAGAGGAAATGGCAACTTTGTGCTCAAGTATGTCCAAAATTGCTTCAAATCATTGTCATTGGTAACTTTTTCATCACTCTTATAGTAAAGATCGACATAGTCGTTGACAAGTGTCCGTACAATTGTCCAATATTCCATGCCATCTTCATGGAAAGGTAATTTCACAGTATCAATATTCTGTCGCTTTACACGCTCTGGGAAGGTCTCGTATTTAAAATTGGCTAAACCATAATCCCATGTTTGCTTCATACCAATATCGGTTAAAGCATACGCTCGTTGTAGCATCCCTTTTGGCCAAAAAAGAGCTCTACCAGCACCATAATTAATTGCCACTGAACGGAAAGTAAATGGTTTAATAAGACGTCTTAGAGGATGGTGTGGGGGTAATAGTTCACGTGCTGCAATTACCATGACATTAGCCACCGTTGCATGAATTCCCAAAAGATGATCAACAGCAGTGACTTTTGTTTGTAGACTTCCACGAAAACATAATTTTGCATATTCCCAATTTGCATCATTCGGGTAGTAGGAAGCATCACCACGAGTAATTTTAATAACTTTTCCATGGCGATCAAAATATGCATTAGCACCATATTTTGCAAAACCAGCTCGAACTTCAAGTGCTTTCATGAAATTTAGAGAAATTATATAGTATGACCCATCTTCACTAGGCTCAGGTAATTTTTCGAGCAAATGTTGACCCAAACCATTAAATGCCAATAATTCCAAAGCCCGATCCGAGTATCTGTCATTCCAGTGAACATTTACACGAGGCCACATGTGCCCAACTTTGGTCATAACATATCTCTCCATGTCTTCACCAGGTAACCAAGTGTGTTCCAAGTTATCAACAAAAGGTGCATGATCTCTTAAGAAGTTAGATTGTTGAATTTCAAGCCATGGTTGACTTGGCCAATCTTCATCTTCTGTAGCAATTTCGATATTGGTGTTAAAAAGTGTAATCTTGGGCAATAATTTCATGAATTGCGGGATATTGATCGCTGTTGGTGCACGTGGGCGGTTCCAAGCAGCTTGTTTGTTGCCAATTATTTTGATCATGAGCCGAGTCCATAAATCAAGTCGAGCATCATCATACAAGTCAACGTGACCATTTCCAACTAAGGAGCTAGCTTCAGGCAAGTTCAAAAAAGTCCAATCTGCATGGGAACCAGCAAACCCATAAAGATTAAACTTATCTGAGCGACGGCGAAAACCAATAGCTAAAAGTTGACCCAGTGGAGTTGGCGTACTATTTCCAACTTCTAAAGTATAATCTTGGTTGGGAACCATTTGCCATACAAAATCAAACAATGAGACGACGATTGACTGAAGAATCAAAGTAGTAAGGCCTTCACCAGCACATCTTCGATGTTCTACACTACCAAATGAGTGCGGACAAAATTTGTATGCGTTGGCCTGGAGATCAAATGAATTGAAGCGATTCGGATTAAATGTATTCGGATCAGTCCATACGTCAGGGTGTTTGTTTGTAGCTTCCAGTCCTGCAGCTACAAGACAGCCTTTGGGGATTTTGTATACTCCACCTGAAGTTGAAATTTCAAGATCAATTGCTGCTCGGCCATAAATTTGAGTTGGTCCAGCAACGTAATAACGTTTAACTTCGAGGATAAAGCTATTGACGTAGCCAAGATCTTGAAAGTTAGACCATTGAGCTTCAGCATCGTACTTTCTTTTGTATTGTTCTCTAACTTCCAAAATTTTGTCAATCACATGAGAATGTGTGGCACATGCAGTGATCAAGTTAGTTGCTAAACATTGAACACCACCAAATCCAGCAAACATAAAATGAAAGCCTTCAGTGACAAGTTCATGATCAGTGAGCTCATTCTTCGCCACAAGATAATCAAATGCACAAGGAGCTGGTTCATTATTGCTCACACGAGCTTTTGCTGCAGCTACTGCTGGCTCGATGAGTTCTGAAAGAAGTCTTTTGCGGCAAACAATTGCTTCACGATCAGTTGTCTTCGAAGACTTTCTTAAGCCAGCGATAAACTTGTCAAACAAATGCAAATACGTATCATCTTTAGCATCAACATTGTACAAAATCTTTAGAAATAGGTGAAATATCATCGTTCTTGTAAGTTGAGACAGCGAGATAGCACCACCACGAGCAGCCCAAGCAGCATGTTCGGTTTGGATAATTTTACGGATTACAGGTTGATATACTTTAAGTTGTTCAGGACCAAAAACTTGGTGAACAGCACATTTACGTTTATGGTGAACATCACCATCCAATGTTGGAAGAATTGGTCCGAGTAATTCAACAATAGTAGGCGGCATTGCATTTTCTCTTACAATCGATCCATCAGCCAATTTTGCATCAAAAGCTGCAAGAAGTTCAGGACCACAAAAACCAGCAATTTTCCCTGAAAGAACCATACTTTCAAGTAAAAAGAGATCACCCAAATGATCTCGTGCATCCAACATGGCAGTTCGAGGATCTTTTGAAAACTCGATCATTTTCAACAAACTAACAGCGCGACGATTTGGTGGGAGCTCTTGAGGAGAACCCTCGGGCTGCACACTGCCATTAGTATTTCCCATTTGCAATCTTTTCTCACAATGATTTTAATTTTGATATCTTCGACCAATTTGATTCAAATCATTCAAAGATATCATGCTAATCAAATTGTGCCAATCAAAATTCGCGATCTTATGACAAATCTCGTCCAACCAATTAAAAAAGTCTATCAAATTGACACACCAATCAGAAATGCTTGTCAACTTGGATATCTATTTTACCAAGTCCATTCCATGAAAGAAAGTTGTTTATAATCTGTGGTGGCAATGAATGCAATTGGAAAGGGAAAATATTAGCAACATCGACTTAATTCGATTGATTTCGTATTTTTTACAGTGTGGTAAGATGATGATATCGAATAGTTGGGTAGAAATTTAGAGCTAAAGCCCTAATGCATGGCGAAGTTTATATTTTTCATGATATAGTATAAGTAAAATAATGGTAACGAAATTGTTGCTTGCTGTTCGAATACACATATTAATCAATATCAAAAACTATGGTAGCAGCATTCATAGTCTTTATTGGCATATTGTAATTGATAGTACATAATAAAGTAGTAAAAATATTACTAAAACTATATTCATTATCGCTAAACATAATTAACATCAAAAATTGGCAAGTATTAACCATAAATATTTTAATCCAATACTTAAAAACCGATAATGTCGTTTAGTAAATAGATCACAAGTTAGAACTTAACACAAATAACATAAGTAACCAAACAGGCTCTGATATGCTGTTCAATATTTATAGCTTTATTGATACTGATATATGACGAAAATACTGCCTCCAATGCTTCGAGTACATGTGCAATGGCATATTCCGTCCGCTGCATTAAGCTTCATCTTATGCCTTTATATCATATTGACGGTATACTTTTAATGGCTACGTCATGTCATTTTCTGTAATTAGCCGATGAAAGCTTATCTCTGTGAGTCCTTTCCTTGGCAAATTCGAGCAATGCCAAGTCTGCTTCAATCGACTAAAGTAAACATATCAACAAAAGAAGCCTATTTTGCATCATACTACATTCCACAGTACGTATTCAATTAGAAAATTGGATTAACCATTAAACCAGGTATAATGCATCACACTTTCAAAGTGATAATTACTATCATCATGACAGTGCTGAAAGCATGACTATTTATCGTGCAGTTATTAGTAGGCCTCAAAAGTATTCTGATTGCCAAACAGATATCCTGACACAATTAAATTCTGGTGTATTTCTTTCTGTGTCAACGCAGCGTGTGTTGTGTAGTTATATTGGTGACGCCAATACTACTCTACCAATAACTTGTTTTGATGTAAACCTCTTTGGAAAAACAATGAATCTTGTTTGTACTTGGAACGCACCTGGCGATGACTTGTATGATCATCAAAACCCTCATTTGACTACGATATATCAATCGGATCAATTGGCTTCGACAGCTTTATATTTATATTTCAAATTCATATTTAGAGCTATTATGACTCTTTTCATCATTTATTCGCTTTGGGTCAACTATTACAAGCATTATGTAGTATTGTCTGCTATTTGCTCTACACTACCGAACGCTAAAAAATGCTGCATTCACATGGGATTGCCTGGAAGTGTCATTATTTATAGTCCACTTATATGCATAGCACTATCGCTTGATGTATGGTTAAGCATGGACATCGTTGGATTGCAAATGCTTGCAACTTTACAATTACATGATCCCTATCAATTCTTTTTAGGGTGCTTTTATTTATCTCGAATGGTATGTGAACTTTTCAATTAGAGTGTTTATATTTTTTGCAGGCGTGGTTTTGTTATTCATTTATGTGTGTTGTGTCAAAGGTACTCAAGCGCCATCACTTGGAGCATCGTTTTGAGCCATTGGACTCCACTGCAATTGTAGTTGCAACAGGAATTATTGCTGGCCCATTAACGCTAATCTTTGGGCGCACTGTCTTAATTAAACTCTATCTTTGGCTATTTAACTTTCCTGCAGCCTCCGCTTCAGCTACAGAAGGAGCTTGCTCAATAATTGTTAACTCTACTCTAATCGGTATTATGCCACTGCAATTCGGCTTTGGTGTAAAACATTTCAGACGAAAGAAATTGAAAATAGCTCCAGGTAAATATCTCAGTGTACTTTAGGAATTCAACTTTCACCAACTAGGTCTTGATGATTTATCTGGAAAGCCTCGAAATATTACCTTTTACAACAACTATCCATGCTTTCGGCGTCATCCATGCATTGACCATAGTTGGGCTGACTGCCAAATTGTAATTTTTAAAATTACCAATGAAGTTGAGCGATTAAATTTAAGTCTAAGTACATGGCTAGATACAGATAATCCTCCTTCAGGGGTAGATGTCATTCATTGCAAAGGGATGACACCTTTTGGTCAAATAAACCTCCATTCCACTACTTCTGCAAAAAGTGTCACTTGTACAGTGACGTCGTCTATAAATCCCAAGTGTAAATGGCTTTCAGTGACTATTTAGCAATGATAAATTCAAGAACAAGTTTTGGTACTTTCAAGATGATTTTCAAATGAAGCAATTGCCAATGCCGAGCTATTTAACAATGACAAAATATTTATTATTTATTATTACACTAATGGTTGGTGCAATTTCGATTTTATGTGTTTGTAAAAGCTTAGATAAATAACTCTAAGTTTGCTATTATCATGATAAACCACTGTTCATCTTACAGGTTTGAAAAGCTCATTGTGTTAAATACCACTAAATAGAAAGGTCGACCGTTAGCTAACAAAGAGAATAAAAGAAGTTTAGATGAATAATTATAAACGCATCACTTTTTAATTGTAGTCAATGGTGCTCGAGAGTTTTTTGGCTGGAATTGTCAACAAATTCTGCAGTCGCTTTGTTAAGGACTTCAAAAAAGAGGTAGCGCCAAATATAAATTCTATTAATTAAACTCTAATAGAACCTAACAATTAGCTTGTCTGGTGAAGTCTGTTTAAATGATTTTGAAGTTAAGACCGATGAAATTAAGGATCTTCAGCTTCCTGTTGAGCTCAAGAGCTTTTTGGTGGGCAAGTTACATGTCAATATACCTCTTACTCACCTCTCAACCCAATCCATTAAAGTAAGAAAGTTCAAAATGATCAGTGTCATGTTTGTTTAGATTGAACTCAATGATGTCTATGTACTCTTGGGTACACCAAACGATCCGAAATGGGATGTTGATGCTTTGTATATCAGCGAACAATCTAAGATTTTCTTGATGCAGCAATTTCTGGAGCTATTTCAACCATCGACACCTTCTGATGCAGGTTAGATCTAGTGCTATTTACAATTATCTTTATTCAGAATGAATAGATATAAACTCGGTGCACCATGCTCACCATCCCCCAAAAGCAGCAAACTCACTTTTATCCCCATCAATCATGGCAATTCTACGCAATGCTGCTGTCACCATTGAGAGAATTCACATTCGGTTTGAAGATGGGTTGAGTGGCATGGCTCTGGAAGAACCAACGCAATTTGCTCTTGGTTTAACACTTTCTAGTGTTTCAGTACTACCATCAACTCAAAATTTGGGAACGCAAGATCACACCAAGATCGCCAAACTTAAAGAGCTCGCAGTGTACTTCAAACAAGACCAAATGATTGAAAAATTATCTCGGGATCAACAACGAGTTGCTTTTCGTGCACCATTTGATGCTGCCAGTGCAAAATCTAATTCGTTTCCTTACCTGCTCGAGCCATTGAATTGTGAAATTAGTATTCAAATGACACTACCGCCAGCAGCTGAAATGCCTTCTCACCTTGGTTTAAAACTTACCTTACCCGAAGTTCGCGTAAATCTGGCTCATTCTCATTACATGTACCTTGGATGCTTTCTTGATGGTGTCGATCGATTTGATCGATTTACATTATACCGTCGATTTCGCCCAGTTGATGAAAAAGGCGGGAAAAAGAATTGGCAAGCTTATTGGCATTTTGCGATCGCTTCTGTGCTAATTGATTTGAACGACCCATTGCGACGTCGCCCAACATGGCGAAGTACATTAAACCTTGTACTTATTGGACTGCAGTATACTGCTCTGCGACGCAAGGTTGAGCCATATCTAATCCGACAGCAAACTCAAGGGTATTTTTGCACAACTACACTTAGCTAAAGATTTGTAGTGACCACCATTTTCTGCAATACCGTGAGGACTTTAAGCTCAACAAAGTTCACACCCAAGCTCCATACGATCGTTCATTATCGCTAACCATGGGTGCGTTTGCCAACACTTACCCCGTGCTAACCTGGATTAGAGCGATTACCAAGTAGCGTGACGGCTTTTAATGAAGGCATTTACGCTGGTGTTTATGGTTTAGCCAAAAAGTTCCAGGCTGCGCCAGTTAGTAGTGTAGCAGCAACTTCTACTGAGGTATATTGCATTGTAGCTAAAAGCTATGTTGCTTTCATTAGACTTTACGACCACCAGAACCTGTTGAAGCAGCATTATCTGCAGAAGAAATTGAGGTCAAGAGTTTATGGCGCCGACAACTTTGCATTGATGCTATGTTCCGCCCCATTGTTGCTGCAAAGTTACGAAGTCTTGCTAGCAAGCAACTTGTTGTTAAATCTCATGTGAATGCAGTGGCCACCAATGCATACAATAATCGCAAGGGTGTACTCACTGTCACCTTGGTTGAGCTACAAGCAGTGCCAAAGAGTATGATTTTGTTTCCCAAAGTCAAGGTGTCAAAATCCCTAATTCATTATTATAACTTAAGATAGATTGGGCACAAAGGTACACCATACACTGGTGGACTTGTGCATTGTGAGGCAAATTCTAATTTGGTTGTTGGCCAAACATTTGAGTTTCATTTGAATGGAACACCAAATGAAGATTTTGTTCACATTAATGTGTTTGATCGTTGGCCTATGTTCAATCAGTATGTGGGTAAATTTCGTTTACCACTCCATACGATTACCCAAGAACCGTTGGTCTCAAGTTATATGCATTCCTAACTATATCGTAGGAACTCGAATGAAATGTATATGATGGAGTCTGCTGACAAAAAGAGCACTGGCATGAAATTACGAGTATTGACTGTGTTTTCCCATGGTTTACAAGGAACGTACAAAACATCCAATGCCATGATGCAAGAGCTGTACCCAGACTTGTTTGCGAGCAAATCCCATGAGTGGAATTCTTGGTTTGTAGCTGTAGCTTCAATGTGTTATAACCTGATATAGGTACACCAATTTAGCAAATACTGCATTACCTCAAACCATTTCAGCAACTGCAACAATTGGCGCTATTAAAATCGTATTTGTTCTACCAAAAGCTGCCAAGAAAGGCACTGCTGATCATATCATGTTTCAGCTGGAAAAGTTACGATTCCAATTGATAGCGTACCCAATGCAAGCACAGCTGAAGCAATCGTTCCTGATATCAAGGTTGGATGTATTTCTCTACACCTCTATCGAAACAACACAAAAACAATTTATTCAAGGGCCAAAAGCAATCAAAGGTGCTTCTGTTATCCCATTCTTGCAATTTGAAACAAATCATGCTCCTCGTGAACCTCTCAAGGCAAAACTCAGGACAAGTACAATAGAAATTGTTCTTGATATTCCAGTTCTACTGAAGCATGTTATGTCTGTCATTGAAAATCTGCCTGAAATTACTTCGTTTATTACTCTACTCGGTGGACCAGTTTATTCGGCATTAACTTCTTACACTGAAAGAGCCCCAATTGCTACCCCTGAAGCTACCAAAACAGAGCAAGTTAAGACTGAGCAGTCAGCACCAGCAACTTCACCAGAGCCAGTAAAGCGGAGCAATAGCATTTTTGGCAGCTTCAAGAAATTATTTGATGATGATGATAAACCTACTGAGCCGACACCACAACTAACCACACCATCCAGTGTGGTAGACGATAGAGATCGTTCTGGTGATTATACGATGAATGTAATATTTGGTATTCAATTTCATCTCATGAATTGATAGATTGATGTCGGAGCTCTCCACGTTGCAATTCCCAGTGTTGTTGTAAGAAAGTCAAATAAACTAATTCTTACGAGAAAATCTAGGAGGACGAAAAACAATCAATTGAACGAGTAATTGAACTTGTCATTCCTGGTACAAAACTCCATGTCAATGGTGGACGCGGCCAACCTACAAATGTTGCAACTAATGAGCAAACTATTGTGAAAATGACCCGTGATTTAACTTGGGTGCTTGGCCAACTTGAGAAAATTGGGATGGTTTTATCGCACCAAGTCAAAAATGAAACCCAACCATTTTATCTAAAAGATATTGCAAGCAAAGCCAAAGTTCGACGATTTGAGTATGAAATTCATGAGTTAGAGCGTCAGCTTGCAAAATACCGTCGTGCTGTTCGTGAAGTTGTCCAAACACCAGAGAAATACAGCATTGATATTGTTGATTGTAATTCTCTAAAAATGCTAGTTCGTGATATGCAACCCAAGACTATTTTGGCAAAGCCCAATGTGTTACCATACCGAGCTTTACTGCAACAAGGTATCACATTACTCAAGCACAATGTTCGCAAAGGTGATCCTCAGTGGAAAACAATTTGGGTTGATGATACCAAATTTTATTCAGCAAAGCTTACCGAGCGTAAAAAAGCTAAAGGTACGCGTTATCATTGTCAAAGTAGAGTAATCACGCTGTTAATAGCATTTCCATTGTCATCAATTACGAAAGTGTCAATAGGTGAAATGACACAAGCATTGTCTCGTCGTGGAGATGAAGAAAATATTGCGAAATACTTCGCAGTGTCTGTTAAAGAACTTGATCATGCTTTGAGCTTTGAATGCCAAACTACTGAAGCTTGTCAACTTGTTGTTACTGCTTTACAAAGCTGTTTGAGTGCTTAAACGATTTTCATTAATTTCATTTTTCATATTTCTTTTTCCAAGATGCGACAAGACAAATTTTATTTGGATAAATGCTTTATCTTAAAAACTTAATAGAAATAAACATAATGCGTTCCTGATGTAAACACAATAAAGATTAGTTAAAAGTGCAAAAAAGTACATCAAAATTTGTTGCATAACACTATTTCAAGTACACCAGTTGTGTTAGAAAGTCCTCTCTTCTTGATGGCTGATTGATATGCAGTCAATTGAATTTTTTGTGAATTAATCTTGTCGGCATAGGTTTTCTTTTTCATTTTGAAAATAATAAGAAAAAAGGATTCCAAGAGAATTTTTTCCCAATGCACACTCTCACCCCAATCACAAACCATTTGGACCCTATCGACATCGTTTTTGAAGCATTTTTGTGCCATTTTGACTTTTGAGCAATGGGGAACCTTCACACCATACAAAGTGATCCAAGTCAATTGCCTCCATCAAAACGAGAAAAAAATATTTTTAAGCTAATTCAGTTTGCTAAAGATCCTCGTGGTACACTTGAACGTTGTCGAGATCACCATGGTGATCTGTTTCTACTTGAAAGTGCTGTAGTTCATGAAAAAATTGTTGGTTTTTGTGGTCCTGAAATGCTAAAGCAATATGATGAAAAAGTAGCACAAGGCATAATTGTTCGTGAAGGAGCATTTCCTCCTGGTATAATTGAACTATTGGGGAATATTTTACCAACTCTTGATGGTGAAATTCATGATGAGCGAAAAGTGGCTGTCATGGAAGCATTTTCACCAGATCAACTCCAGTTGTACAAGCCTATTATATATGACATTATTGAAAAAGATTATCAACTATGGGCTAACCAAAATGGGCAGATCTCGATTGCTTTAAATGTCAAGAAAATGGTTTTCAAAGTATTCTTGGCTATTCTTTATGGTGTGACTCCTGCTGATTATGATAATACACATGATCGCTTTCGCGCCTTTGTTGATGGCTACATTCATGCCATTCCTAAATCGGCGAAGAAAGCCCATCCTGATGGTATTAGTAGTAAAAAAACTATTTTGGACGAGTTAATTGCTCCTGCAATTAAAGAAAGCCAACAACGTGTTGCTAACAGTACTGCTATACCTTGTGTCCTCGATGTGCTCATTGCCAAGAATCAATTACCGTTGGATGTGATTCATGAAGAAGCTTTTCATTTCCTATTTGCTGGGCTTGGTGGTGTACAATGTCTTGTAGTGAACACTTTTACTGCTGAAATTGTTCACTCTCAAGTAGCTGCCAAGCTACACCAATCTCTTGAAGCATTTACTGCAACATATCCAAATCCACTTGAGCATTTGAATGAACTCGGCTACGCTAACCACTTTCTTACTGAAGTGACCCGAATTTATCGTGCTGGACCAACGCAACTTTTCACTCGCACAACAGAAGATATTGAGTTCACTACCGCTGATGGAGTGTTTAAAATTCCTAAGGGTGCGTTAGCTGTAGCTGGTTTAGAAGCCACCAGCACTCATCCAAATATTTGGTCAGAACCCATGATATTTAACCCCGATCGATATGCACAAGAACGAGATGAATCGTACATGCGATGTCCATTTTCAATCGGCAAACAGGTTGGTGGACGTAAATGTGCTGGGTATAGTTTAGCCATGTTAATTCTACAGTGTGCTTTAGTTGCTCGCTTTGATTACACCTGGGAAATGACACCAAATCAAGACTATACCCTTGAAATTGGCTCCTCTACACCTATGCCAGTGGGGCATTTAGTGGCTGTAGACTTTAAAAGAAAGTCATTTACTACTTGTAAATGAAATGAATGAGAAATCTCCATATCTACTAAAGACTTCATATAAATCTAAAAACGCTTTATATATGCTACAAGGTCATGAAGTTAACGGTTCCGCGCTTTTAAACTACTTGTGACTACTAACAATGGAGAAGAAGAGGGAGCGTCGAATTCAAAAATTAGCTTAGAATACAATGCAAAACTTTTATCTACTCCATTTAGGCCATCAAAGCGACGACAGCAAGCACTGCCATGCTTATTGTTGCAGTCATTGCACTTGATGCACCAGCTTGGGAAGCTGGAATAGATACACCAAGGGCATTGGTTACAGTAGGCACAGCTTTACCGCTCACTGCATCCGTGATCGGTGGTGCAAGGGTGGCTTTGGGGAGGTCTTTCCATTTACGAGTTGGAGATTTGCATGAAGCAGAAGACGACGTGCAAGGCACACAAATTTGACTGAGAAGAGTACGTTGGCAGCCATTGGCATTGTTAGCACATTGTACATTGTTATCCGAGCAAGAAGGATTTTGTGTCACAAGGTCACTCACTTGGGGGAAGGGTTTCATGTTAGCATAGTCACCCTTGCCTTCCTTAACTTTAGCGGTGTAAAAGTCCATCATCTTGCTTGATCGATCAGCATTGGCAGTCACATTCAATGGGTCACTCCAGAAAGGAATACCCTTGCTATTGGCAAAATCCCATTCATATTGACCATCTCTGCAGAAATCAACGTGACCAGTGTAGTTTTTGCCGTTGGTACTAACCATACTGGTGATACCAACCAATTCATCAATGTTAATGTAGCCCATAACCGAGAACGAATATGTGCAGTTGATACCATCAGGCTTGGTGCCATAAGCACACATGCCACCCTTTTGGGCGGCTGACTTACGGCACGCATCAGTCTTGGCTGTAAAGGTTTGGGTGAAGCACGAGTTAGGATAGCTAAACCAGTAGTTGTTGGCGTAGTTGGCATATTGGTGGGTGGCACGAGGTTCACCACCAATGTAATCACCAAGGGCTACATTGCCACCAAGACCAGTGAATTGCATACAGCTCTTTGGGAGGGTTGTACCAGAAGTAGGAGTACATTGTCCATTGTCCATAGCTGTGAAAGGACCATATTCACGGGCTAAGGCGGTGTCTGTACCAAATTCAGCCACAGACAAAACTGGTTGCACAATTTCAATATCAAAGAACCAAATGTACGTCATGTTACTCTTGCGCATGCAGTTGTTTTGCTTTTGCACATTGATATCAATACCTTCAGTTTGGACATAAAACAATGCACCTTCGACACTAGCTGTATTGATCGTGTCCATGGCAGCCACATAACGTTGATCAAACGTGACGGTGTTTTGAGGAAAAATAGCCACCCATTCTTTATGGGTAGCATCCCAATGTGGTAAATCCGATTGCACACGAGCTTGAATAGTGCGAACACGTTTAAATTGCCATGCACCCGAAGTAGAGCCAGTGGTGGTTGAGTTGGTTGTAGAATTGGTTGCAGTCACAGAAGTAATTGCGAGGAGCAATGCCGCGCAAGTAGACGCTACAGATACCATTGTTGTATATTAACAGCAAGTTCTGAAATGAAAAAGTTACGAAAGTGGCAGAAAGGCGTCGCTACTACCGATCAGCTGGATTTATACCCTCAAGTTACCTTTCTACCTCAAGTTACCTTTCCTAATTAGGACTATGACATTCCAAACTATTAGCCTTTAAAATCATATAGAAAACTTAACTACATGATGGTTTATTCTATACAAATAACAATAACAATTAGTATTTAACCATCATAGTCAATCGAAAATCAACCATCAATCATACTGACATCATATATATTTTACCTAATTTCAGGCTCTTGTTAATCGTAAAGGAAAGTATTTGTAATGGTTGGGAGAGGTTCTGGAGGACTGGATGTAATGGTATTTATCGTATGTCACTCTGGCAAACTTTTTCGTTGTGAGTTTGCCGTATTAAGTAACAACACTTCACTTGACTTTAAAATCGATTAATATCATCAATCTAAGCTCGTCATGGAGATGTGAACTTTTGATATGATTCTCTAGACATAAGTCATCCATGGATCGGACAGAACTTTTTTTTCTCTACATGCTAGTTATGTAAATCTCTAATATTTATTAGAAATAGTAGTATCTATCTATTTGTTAGGAGGGAAGAAATGCAATGTTATTATTTTCCTACTTAATGGTAAAGAGTTAAAGTTGAGATACAAACGTGGTTCAGGTGTTACATGGATATGAGAATCTTGATCTTGTGTAGAAATATGAAATACATTTGCTGGATGTTGGACGTTTTCTTGATACAGTGAATAAAAATACAGTAAAAAGTTGACATATTTGTTATCTTACAACATACCATTATACAAAACTTTGTAATTTGAAAATGAAATTACCAATTATTAACCAAGTTAGAGAATGGCAAATACTTTTTGCTCATCAATTGAAAGATTAGACCACGCTGATTGTACGGTAGAACCGGGTACATTTACCTACGAATCGTCATATCAGATTTGTACTACTTTTAATAGGTGACCTGTAATTGTTGCAAAACAATAGCAATGCGCTCTTCCATGCCATCTTCAAGAACTGGTTCACTTTCTTCATCCATATTTAGTGCTAATATGTTTCTCAGTGGATTGCTTATACGTAAACTGTACCAAGAATCGCAGCCAATTTCTTCAATACTAACCCAAGGTTGGAATAGTTTGTGCCAAGTAGATCCATATTCATTTCTTCCACCATGTCAATGAGCTCTCCATGTACAACTTGAGCTTCTAAGATATCAGATTGGAGTGGTAAACAGTTAAGCCATAATTGAAGTAACATTGGGGCATCAACCAATTTTGATCGAAATCGACAAAACTTTCCCAATGCAGAAACACAATTATCACGAGCTGAAGCTTGCTCAGTCTCAACTTGATCATGTTCCAAAGATTGAATACAATTCCAGACTCGTTGGAGGGTAGCAACACAATGAGCATCAAATGCTGCCCCACCGTATTGAGCACATACACCAGCACCGTAAGCAGAAGCTCGTATAACATTTGGATGACTATCTTCCAAGCCCTATAATCTTGATCAACATCAATTTTAAAAAATCAATCTTACATTCCACAAGTGGGGTAATAGCTGAGGCAATAAACTTTCGCCACCATGCTCAAGAACATCATCAAGAGTGCAAATAAATTGGGCACGAATTACAGCAGGGAAAGCTGGATCAAGGTATGGCATAATGGCTGGTAACCAATGATGAGAGAAAAGTAGAAGAATACGTTCCTTGTGCTGCTTGATGCACCAGCCCATTGCATCAATCAAATTTTGCAAAATGGCATCCTAGAACCACTTTAAGTTATACTGTTAAGAAATTCACACCTCGTCGTTGGCTTCTTCATCTTCCTCAATATCAGCGTCTTCAGATTCGGCAGATAATATGGCTAAACGACGCTGTACGGCGGCGTGTGCTGATTTTAACAACTTTTCCACAACCTACAGACATCTTAAGAAATACAAATGATATAATGACATACAGGTGTCAAGTCATTTATAGCCAAACCAATGTGATAACCATCATCTGAAGCCTCTTTGCATTCTTGCAAGCACAATGCAATAGCTTCCGTAAAGCCAACAATGCATTCGAGTTCTTTTTCATCTTCTAGAGCCTAGTATGCATTATTATGATGTACATCACGATTTGAAATACATTGAGAAGTGGTGCAAATACTTGTTGAAATATAGCTTGTGGATATTTTGAAGTGGGTTCAGAGCCATCGACAGCAGCATGCAATAGCTTAGCTAATGTAAATCCCGTAACAAGTCGGACAGATTCCATGTATTCAAATTTCAAAAGTGGAATTAAGATGGACAGCACCTTTCACAAGATTAATGTTGATAACATAGTTGCCCTATTTACCTGGTCGATGTATGGGAGGAATGCACCTTCGAGGTCCATTGCACACTGGTAAAGCATATTGATACCCAAAAGTTTTTCATCAAGGGAAGATGTTTGAATTTGAACACGCTTTTTGCCTTGACCTCGGACATCAACGATAACTTGCTCAACACCATCTCCCAAATCATCATCAACTTGAGCCTCTTCCTACCAAAGCATGATTAATGTAAATATCGATTAAAAACAAACATCGACTAAATCGGTGATAACAATGTCTGGTGGTGTAAGAGCTTGCTGAATAAGTCTTGGCACGAGTACTGGGAGATATGGCACAAAATCTTGTTTTAACACACTTCCAATGCGAACACAAGCTTGAGATAGATATTGATTTTCAACCGATGCACCATCTTCTTGCATGTGAAGTTCATGGTGTTTGAGAAGCATATCCATCAATACACGAGCATCTGCCAAGAAAGCATCTTTTCCAACAGCTTGACCGATTAAAGCAACACTTTCCATGGCTTTACCACGAAGAAGTGCATATTGCTTACCTAGTGAAATTATAACCAAATGGATTGAATTAATAAGCTACCATGAGCCTGTAGTAAAACTTGCTTAGCGACAGGCATAAACACATCATAATATTGAACAAAAGCATCGCCAACCACAGTAGCGACACAAGCCACAGCAGTGATAGCTTGTTCTTGTACCTAATAAAGCTTAATATGCATTTGCAATGTTGTCAAGTACCTCTCGTGGACACGTTCCTAATGTTTCAAACAATGCAGCAAGCAAAGCATCCAAATATGGGAGGATATATGGAGCCTTGCAATACTGTGGGTGGCAAAATGTGCAAATTAAATTGGCAGCAAGAGCTCGGCTTCGAAGAACCGACTAGAAATATTAGGTTGATAAATATTAGATCGAGAACCTCAGTGCGTCCTGCAATCATAGGAATAAGTGGTGGCAAAATATTATTGCCAAACTTGGCTTGGAAATTCTTGCCACGTTCAACATTACCAAAGTCTTCAGTCCATTGTCCAATGCAAAATAGTGCAGCGTAGCTAGAAGCATAAAAAATAAAGTTTAGTTGAGTGGGCTAGTGGTACCGAACGCGAGGATGATTATCACTTAAAGATGCAACAATAGCAGGCATAAACGAATTGATTTCTTTGTATAATAGGCTATTTGTTCCTATAGCAAATAATTGACATAAAATTTTGCAATAGTTTTTACCTTCACTGATAAGACCTAGAGAATACAAGGCCGCATGACGTCTTCCCCAATCTAGTTATGCTTAAGATTTATTGCTAAATTCATACTTACCTGAGTTTTGGAGAGCTTGAGAGATTAAAGGTAAAGCTACAGGTAATAGGGTTTTGCCTCCCAATGAATTGGATACACGAAGCATAGCTGAAGCACCAGCATCAGTGATACGAGCATCTTCTCCATCATCATCCTATATACTTCATCAGTAATAGTTCACTCAATATTTGTACGGGTGAATCATCAAATAGAGTCATCCATTGTTGGACAGTGTTATCACTCAATTCAGCCATTAAATCCAACACACAAGGAATGAAATTTTCAAGTAAAGCCTTTGTACCACGCACAGCTGAAGCCTAAGGACGATGATTAGATAAATATAAATCAAAATTGTAGTACAGCTTTGCTGCATAGTGAGAGTAGAATTTCAAGAGCAACTTCACGCGTTTCTGGCTCAAAGGATGGTTGTCTTGCAACAAGAAGCATAGCACTATTTACTTATCAAACAACATAAGTATCACGAAATCTACCCTCCAATAGCTTCAAGATGCAAATGAAGAAATTCTGGGTGTGTATCGGCAAGAGCAACTAATGACGACAAGATTTCACGAGCAACGAGTTCATCTTCATTTCTCAACAATACTTCGACAATCTATCATATCATCAATAATTCCACTACAAAGAAAGATAATGTACTTGTAAAAATGGTGAAATAAGTTGAGTAAAAGGCTGCATTGCTTGGGCTGATTCAAGCAAAATAATGTATGCTGCCATCGCCTTGGCAGCAGCAACTTTAATTTCCAAATTTTGCACAGCAGGATCTACACATTATGTCAGATACCTGAAACTCATTTAGTGAAGAATACTAGCTACAAAAGATGAAAACAACCCAAAGAATTGATCACAATGATGTCGTAGTGCTGGTCCCATGTATTCACACAAAGTAGCAATGACATCAAGAGCTGTAATTTGCATGGCCTAGTCAAAGAATTAGATTTAAACCAATGAGCAATAAATATCTTACAGCATCAGGTTGCTGGGTTAACCCAACAATAGCTGGCAATAGCTCTGGCCATTGCTTCTCCAAACGAGCAATTTCAGCAATAACATGGCCAAGCTTACGACGAATGTGAGCCATGGGCTCTGCACTAAGAGATGCAAGGAGCTGAGCTTTAAGAGCTAAATGATGCGATTGTTCAAGATGGTTAAGTCCTTCAGTCTCTAAAAGACGACGTAATAGGACTGGAGCAAAGGAACGAGTAGTAGCATCGGGATTCGAATGAATAGAAGAAAGAGAAAGTAAATCACTCGTAAGCTGAGCTGGTTGAGATGATTTTAAGTGAGTGTACGTAGCTTCAGCTTGACGGCGAACAGAATTGTCGTTGCTCAATAGACGAACTATCAACTCACCACAACTCATTTTCAAAAATAAAGTTGTAATTGTATCGTTCTGATGAGGATAAAAACACACCACCTTAGCTGAGTTTGATTGGCAAAGTACACTGTATTTTCAAAAGTGTATTTTTTAGATGGTATTAACCTTTTCAAACTACGTTGTATGCTTAGAGTGGCAAGAAGCTAACTTTATTAATGTTTTGATAAAGTTTATGATGATAAACTCTATGTATTTTCCGGAAATAAGTTTGGTTACAACTTACTTTTTCACTTATAGAATATTTTGGATATAATAGTAAAAATGATGAAAACAAAGGTATCACATAAATTAGAATCGAATTAGTCATGTCAAATAAAATGGTATGAAAAATGATCAATTCATTTACAATATAATTAAGCTCCCTATAAAAGCAAATCTTATATTGTAGGAAATCCTCGATAAGAAAATGAAATATTTGTTCAACATTTTTGAAGTGCCTAATTTTTTGTACAGCAACTCTTTATCTATCTTATATACGTTGGAAAAGACAACACATAATAGTACATGTAAAGCTGCTGTGATCAACACGCAACGATATATTCAAGAAATTAATTGTTGGCACCAAGTACGAGCAAAAAATCAACAATTGCATCATGACCATTTTCGGTTGCGATGGATAGAGGAGTGAACTCGACCTATTTTAAATTTGTTTAAACATTCTGCATATATGTTATTAAGAACATCTTGAATTGTCATTAGAGAAATAATTGAAGCTCCAACTTGTACAAGGAGTTTGACGACCGCCAAATCACCTCTACTAGCTGCATAGTGTACGGTGTTGCATAATCCTACGAAAAAAGTTAGAATTCACATAAGTATTGAAGCGTTAACGCTGTCTTTTGACTCAATTTTAGCACCAGCTCGGAGTAAATTTCTGTGATCGATTCCGTCGCAGTAAAATGGAGAGTTTCTAGCAAAATTCAGTCAGATCAGGACACTACCATACCTTTTGCTTTCACATTTGCTCCGGAGATGAGCAGCATTTCTAAAATAGCTGAATGTCCACATCCTGCTGCAATGTGGTGAGGTGTTTCTCCAGACTAACAGCGTCACATTAGCAATATGATTCAGGCAATGCAAATACCAATTTGTTTTTGATTTCCAAAGCAGCACTAGCATTTAAAAGTGCACGAACAATTCCGTGGTGTCTTTTAGATACAGCCAAGTGAAGAGGAATCTGGGTCCTCCTATGAAATATGATTAGAACAAAAAAATATTTTCAATAGATTGTCTTGGGCATGAATATTTGCACCAGCATTGAGTAGCAATTGGACAATACCTTCATACTTATCGCCAACTGAAAAGTTAGGCGGAATTAAATCAGACTGTTGGAATAAATTACATTTCAAAAACTAAAATTTAACCTCCTCGCAAATGGAGATAAATTTGCATTGTTTGTAAGATGTACAATTCCACCAGCTTGAAGAAGCCTTCGACAACTTGTGCATGACCATTATCTGCTGCAGGATGAAGTGGTGTTTCAGACGACTATAAATCACATGAGACCATAACTTTACAAAAACAACATTGTCGGCAGAGTTAACATTTGCTCTGGCCTCTAGCAGCAATTCAATCACGATTTCATGGCCTTGTGATACTGCTTTATTCAGCGGAGTTGCTCCGTTCTATTGTACGATAAGAACGAGCAAAAAAATTTATCGACTATGTTGTCTTGAACGTTTACAGAAGCACCAGCATGAATTATTAGCTGGACGATTTCTTTGTGTCCTTTGTAAGCTGCAATATGCAGTGAGTGTATCCAGACTATAATCATCGCGTTAGATTAAATCATCGTAAATACCAAATACATCATCTTGGAAGTCAAGAGTAGCACCAGCTTGCACTCATATTTTATCTACTATGTTATTTCCAGAAAAGGCTGCCAAATAAAGTGGTGTATCCAACGTCTATCAATCACATAAGATAATAATGCGTTTGTCATGTTTACATTGTCTGTAGAATCAACATCGACACCTGCGTTTACGAGAAAACCAGCCACTTTATCATAACCTTTAGAACATGCAATAAAAAGAGGTGTCTCGCCGTCCTAAAATAAGCATCAACACACAACATAATTAATAGTTAATTACATTGCCTTTTGCATTCATTACACAGTCACTTGTATTCAGTAGCCATCGAACCACTTTTTCAAGTCCTCTAGAAGCTGCACAATAAAGCAAGTTCCACCCAACCTATCAAGCTTTTCAGCAAACACAAGATTAATCATAGAGACTTGTTTCACTATCAACTTTGTTGAAGCACCAGTTTTCAGCCACTCGCTCATGTTTATTTGCGATTGCTGATAGAAGGAGTCTATCCACGCTATCAAAAAAATCAACTCAAATACAACCGGTATTCAGGTACTTTGTCTGGGGCATCAACAAAGGCACCAGCATTTACCAGCAAACTTACAACTCTTTCATGGCCTTTTGAAGCTGCCAAATGAAGTGGTGTCTCGCCGCTCTATTTTCCCCATAAACTAGTAAAGAAGATAAAGAGAAATTGATACTGAATGCTGTGAATCAATTGTAGCACCTGCCCTGACGAAAAACTGAATTGTTTATGTAGAGCCTCTAAACGCGGCAAAATGAAGTGGTGTCCAACCGTGCTCAATGAATAAGTGAGAGCTGGCTGTACAAAGTT
>JNBS01000278.1:0-15025 GCA_002081575.1 Thraustotheca clavata | reverse complement strand
ATTAACTGTTGATTCGATGTTAGCACCACCTTGCACCAGCAATTCGACAATATTCTTGTGCCCTTTGGAAGCAGCAGTGTGAAGTGGAGATTCACCGTACTAACAACATAGCAATTCAAGTAAAGGAAGCTCTGATATAAATTTACCTTGTTTGTCGAATTAATCAATGAGTCATTTTTAATAAGAAATCCAACAAATGAATCGTATGAAGCGATGATCTGGTAAAATATTAGAAAATGTTTAAATAACAGCTAAACTTCATCTTTAGAGTCAATACAAACTCCATTCTGCAGTAGCAGTTTAACCTTGGTTATTTCACCTTCGAATGCAGCCACAACCAATTGATCAATTTCATCCTACAAATAAACATTAGAATTCACAACAATCAACGCAGATAAATCAACAACTGTAAAAGATTTTGATATCATTTCAATATTTTCTTCATCATTCGACTACTAAGAAAAAATCAAATAGTATCTAACAAAATAAGCTCTACTTTAAAAATACAAGAACTGAAAAAGGAACTATTGAATTCATCAACTCTCTCAGACCGAAGGGACTTAAATGCGAAATCAATGTCCTATATAATACATCACTATTCAATAGTCAATTGAAAACGAGAAATTAAGTTAATCTTTAGTATATCTCTGTCATCATTTCACTATGACCATGTAACAAATCGAATACTGCATAATGGGCATTAGAAGCTGCATAATGTGCTGGAGTACATCCGTTCTATCAAAATTGTGTGAGTAGAAGGCTCTGTAATCGAACAGGTACATCATTCATCATGTCATTACAAGCATTTGCTTCTAATAGTAATTCTACGACAGCTTTGTGTCTACTGAAAGCCGCCAAATAAAGGGGTGTCTTGCCTTGCTATTAAGTAAGCATCAATATGAGTTATAATTGTTGCAAGCATTACATTGGGATCAACAGAAGCAGCACCATGGAATAATAGCAATAAAACTATATTACTTTCTACATCGCTAGCTGCAGAATGCAATGGTGTCATTCCATCCTAATTAAAATTACACAAATAATCCAAAATATAAAGATGAATACCTCTTCTCTACAACTAACAACAGCACTAGTATTTAATAAAGCTTGTACAGCTGCCACTTGCTGGATGTTAACTGCAGAATGAAGTGGTGTCCTTCCTTTCTGAATTTGCAATATAAACAATTAAGCATGAGCGATTAAATTCTTACGTTATCTTTACTGTTGATGTCGGCGCCTTCCATTAGCAGAAACTCGATCGTATCTACTTGCTTAGAATATGCTGCAAAGTTCAGAGCAGTCATTCCATCCTATTAATTATTTTTATAGATTCGGGTATGAAGATATTTACATTATCTTTGAAATCAATACAAGCAATAGCCCGTAAAAAATAGGAAGCCATTGTTTTGTAGCGTCTTGCTGTTGAAATGTGAAATGGTACAAACCCCATCTACCAAGAATTAATATGTGAAATTAATCTGATCAAGTGGTATCGTCATTCCCACTAGAAGTAGCAAGACAAAAAGGTGTACATACACCCTAGCAATACAATATTACTTCTAAAATACAAATACATATCGTGTACGTTGTCTTTGGCGTCGATAGCAGCACCAGATTATAAAAGTGCTTTTGCAATACCTTTATGACCCTCTTTAGCCGCAAAATATGCAGCCTGTCTAACATATTATGTTTTAATGAAAATATATCATATCGCGAGCACCTTATCCTTCATTTAAATAGACTATTTAAAGCATTTCAACTATTGCGTCACGCCCACTAAAAGCTGCAGTGTGCATCAACGACCATCCACTCTAACAATATTGTATAAGATGAAAAAAATTCAAAATATACGTTGTCCATTGTATCTAAAGAAGCACCTGATTGCAAAAGCATTTTAATTACTTCTTCATGTCCTTTGGAGCAAGGAACATAAAGTGGTGTCTTGCCATACTAGTGATTCATAATAATAACATTGAATCAGTAAAACAAACGTACGTTGTCTTTAATTTTTGTAGAAGAACCAGCAAGCAACAGCATTTTTACAACTTTGCTATGTCCATTGGAGGCTGCAGAATGAAGGAGTATACCATCATGCTAACACAGTAATATGCAATCGCAAAAGATTTTTGATTTTTACAAGTTTATACGAAAACGAACGACGCGGCTACATTTAAAGTTCCTTGCCAAGGATGGACGAAGCATCATGCTTTTCACTCAAAAGTTCATTGGTGGTGTTTTCAATAAGCTTTTCAAGCGATGGGGCATACTTGATCGATTCATCAATCGACACTTGGTAGTCACCATGACACTTCATTGGGAACGAAAAGATAATGTTTTCAGGCACACCCAGTTTGTTGCCATTAGACAAAATACCCATCGACACCACTTCATCAGTGCCATAGAGCCAAGCACGCATGTGGCCCTTAATAGCCGAAGCTACCGACAAGGCCGACGACAATTTACGAGCCTTGATAATAGCAGCACCACGTTGTTGGACATCCTTCATGAGGGCACCTTCAAGCCATTCCTTGTCATTGTAATAGGCCGACAATGGCTTAGCTTCACCATCCTTGTTGATGGTGACATGGGAAGCATCAGGTACTTGGGTAGCCGAGTGGTTGCCCCAAATAATGCAATTTCGTACTTCAGTCGAGGTGACAGTGTTGGCACCGCAGGCCTCATTGATTTTTTGGGTCAAGAGCGAACGCATACGTTCATGATCCAAACGCATCTAATGGTGGATTAGCATTTTTCAAATAAATATGAGGGGATACCAAAGCAGAAAAGTTTTTGGTTGGGATTGAAGGAGCATGGCGCATGCATACAAGACAGTTAGTGTTAGCTGGGTTAGCCACCACCAAAACTTTAATGTCACGAGAAGCAACCTTTTCAATGGCTTCACCTTGGACTTTGAAGATAGCCGTGTTCTTGGCAATCAAATCCTTGCGTTCCATGCCAGCCTTGCGTGGGAATCCACCAAGAAGAATAGCAATATCAGCATCCTTAAAAGCAACTTCAGCATCGGTGGTCAAAGTAATTTCTACAAATTAATAAGCACCACCACTACCACCGTTAGCTCACCATCAACAAGGTCATAGGCACAGTCGAGCAATTCCATCTTGACACCTTCCATAACTTCGAGGGATGGAGCGATATCAAGCATACGCAAGTTGATACGCTTGTCAGCACCAAGAACATAGCCACCACATACTACCCAAATAGTTAGCTACAATAGATAGATTGACAGTTTACATTGTGGCAAGAGAGAATAGCCAACTTGACCAGCGGCACCGGAGACAACAACGTTAATGGCAGGCATGACGCAAACTTAAAAATGAAGTAAATCTTCAACATCCTTCGAGACATCACAGTCCCTTTTATCACACCAGTTAAGGCAGTTGAAGTAGCCAACTTTAGCAAGTTAGTTGGGTAAGTTTTAATATGGTATTTAAAGCCATGGTGTTGACGCCAACATGGCACACATCAATGGCAATTGCGATCGAATTGGTAAGAAGACATGACGAAGCCATTTTGACTTTATGACACATGAATGGATAGCACGTGGTCACTGGATTTACAAGCAGATTCAGCCAGTTGGTTGTCAAAGGTGGCTTCAGCTGCGTGCATTGGCTATGCAGCTGGAAAAGTTCCTTTGATGGGAGGAAGGCTTTAGTCAGTATGAAGGGGCAATGAATGATGATTTAACATGAATATTCGAGGTTCATTTGGATGCATTTACAAAAAACAAAATTTACAACCAAATTTTAGATGCATTTACAATGAAAATTTGATGTTCATTTTCAGTTCGCGACCAGCTGAAAGTTGAGGAATTTGGCTGTATTTTGAAAGCATGAATCCACGAAGTGCCTTGAGTAAATCTTGGTACGTGATATCCATCGAGTGTTCTTCAAATGCTGCAATAAATGCATACGACATTGCACCAGTGGCAGTTCCATCAATGACTGCATCAGCACTTGTTTGAGTATCTTGGCAGCCACTAAAGAGCACGACATCACCAGCAGTAGTCTTGTCTTTGATATGAGAATCAGCTACAGGACCTGAAGTTGGAGCTGGTGGAGCTGAAAATGCACTCATGGCATCTGCCCATCCACGTTTAGCTCCTTCACTGTCACCACGAAGGAAATCTAAACCAGCACGAAGGAGGTGTTTAGCAGCTACAAGGCGGTTGTCTTGTTGGTGAATTTGCAAATTGCCATCAATTGTGTACGTAAATGGCAAATCGAGGGCGGAACCAGAATGGCAACAATCAAAGATAGCAGTGAGTTTAACACCAGAAGGCAATGGAGCACAGAGAATAGCATGCATGTCATCATCGGAAATCATACCAGCAGTGTCATAATCCAATGGGCAAATAGTTTCATCCCAACCATCGGCTTCATCTCCATCTAACTTAGTTTTAGATTAATTGTAATAAATTGATTGTACTTTGATCTTGTTCTTGGGAACCATGTCCACTGTAATGAAGAAAGAGGGAATCACCAGCTTTAGCATCCTTGACAAGCCATTTCATGTTAGCCAAGATGTTAGCTCGGGTTGGCAATGCATAACCCTTGCCATCATCAGTCAATTTGCGCATGTTATTTTCAGGAAATCCACACTTTTCACGGACAAAACGTGAGAGATTAGCTACGTCTTGGATGCATCCTGTATTGTTGATTAGAATTCTCAATTAGTATGATTGGCACCTCGTAATTCAGCTTCAGTGTTGGTATAGTTGATACCAATAAACAAAGCTTTTTTATTGCTTTGGGCGTTGTGGTATTGTTGATGTCGCTATACAGGCATAAGCTTTTCTAGTTTAAATTAAAGGTACCCATTGTTCTGAAGGAGCAGCAGTTGAGTTAACTTCACGGGTTGAGTTGCCGAGGTGTGTGTCGATCAATTGGTCACCGATTTCTTCTACTTTTTTCATGGTTTCTGGGTTTTCGGTGACTTGTTTGGCATAGCCGGAAAGACTAGAGAGAAAGGACATGATTTTGTTCCTCGAGGCGAATTCAAATGTGCTTCCTGTTGGCCTTACGTCTGGCAGAGAAGAAGGTGGTACTAGGTGATAGATTATCCCAAGATTTAACCCATTGTCCAGTGTTTTACATCTTTTTATTCGTATATTTTACAGATTTTACCCAATTTTATATATTACAATCATTGGCAATAATTTGTCCCTTTGGGAGAAATCAATGACAACCATGGAAAACTACAAGTTGAGACAAAAACTTTGCAGTTTGTTCAAGTACCCACTTCTTACAAACGAGTGCAATAACAATGGACAGAGCAATGGTATTAATGCTTCAACCTCAAGAGCCATGAGGAGCCATTAGCAAGTGCATTTTCAACAATAAACCTTGTTTTCACCGGTGACAGAATTTAAACTTGAGGTTTGTATACCCAGATGGTTGCGCAGGTAATGGGAGCTCAATCGGACTGCAGAAAACATAAATATGAGAAAGAATCATAGTTTATATGCGTGCAATTGTTGGAAATTGGTACATCATTGAATAATATATTAATATGGTTAGCGGGAGGCAATAGCTTGCATAGCCACCATTCGACCATGTTCTGTTTTTAAAGTATCGTATTCTTTTGCCAATTTTGCCATTGCTTGTTGCATGGCACTTAAATGCTCTGTAAATTCAGTCCGTAGTCGATTGTAATCTTCTTCCATGTGCTGAATTTGCATCGTTTGAGTCCTTTGTAGCTCATTAAGAACGTTAATTTGCATATCCATTGCTGCAACACGTTGACGTGTAAGCGAGTCGACATTTTCATGGGTTTTGTCCATTGTATTATTTCTCGATCGACCTGCTGGAGTATAATCTGGTACATCGTCCATGTGATCATATTGTTGTAAACGCATAACAAGTCGCTTTCGCTCTTTTTCAGCAGTCTCATACTTTTCTTGAAAGTGTTCTAGAGTAGTCAACCGAAATTTCATAGCCAAGTTTTCTAATCAGAGATAAGTTACCAATGCCAATAAGATTGAAAATCTCACCTTGTTTAAGTGTTTGCATGTGCTTAGCGCTCTCTGTAGCCATTTCACTTCGTGGACCTGATCGTTCAAATTCAGCAATCCTTTTAGCTCTCGATTGCGACTATAGTTTATTTAGTATATAAGTTTCAAAATGCATCACCTGCAATTGAGTTTGTAGCAAATCTTCTTGTAGCATAAGCAATTGATCATTTGAATGTGCGAGTGAACTTTCCAATTCATTTACTCGACTCAATAGATCATTTCTTTCAAGAACAACCGAATTTAAACGATTGAGACCTTGTTGGAGAGATAATTGCTTTTGAAATTGCTCTCGCTCATTGAGTAAACGATCATTTTCGGCTTGAAGGTTGAGTAGGCGGCTGTTTAGGTCAATGTCTTGAGATAATATCACTTCATCAAAACCTTTGTGAATGCCTGAAGGACTTAAAGTTGGAGTTGATGGAATAGGCTGAAGTGTTACTGGAATCACACTTGATTCCATCGATGGAGCTGTAGGTGGTTGCAATGCAATCAAAAGAAATTCGATGGTTTGTTGTAATCGCTGATTTCGTTTGAGAATTAAATGTAATTCTTCAATAAGCAATTGATTTCCTCTTTCTTCTAAAGCCACAGGAGATAGGATTGGGATATCGTTTGCTAAAGTTGTAAAGCTCTTTTCCTCTAAAAGAACAGTATCATTCTTTGGTGTTTCCCCAGTCCACTCGACATCCGGGTCAAAGTTAAAGTTGGAGTCGATATCATGGTGGTTGCTTGATCCAATTGATTCTGAATCATCATCATCGTCATCCGAGTCTATACGATATTTAACTAAATTGCTGCCAATTCGACATCAAACCTGCAGGAAGTATTTCATCCATTGTAGTCTCAGGTTCAAATACATAAGCATCTCGGGTAAGTTTGTCAATATCATCAATATGATCATAGGCTGGTTCAAGTGAACCTTCAGTAGCCATCGCATTCTGAATCAATTGAAGTTTAAGAATTTCAAATTCTTGGAGTAAAGTCATATTCCAAGTTCTCAACTGAAGACCATGTTGAGTTTCACCTTCTTCACGCACTTGCATTTCATCCAATTCAAACTTCATGCTATCGATTTTCTTTTCTGCTACTGATAGTGATGCTTGTAGTTTTTTATTCTTGCGTTGTTGTGCTTCGAGTTGCTAAATTACGATGTCAATAATATAATCCGCTGGAGTAGTTCACCTTGGTTAAACGCTCCACAGAAGCATGGCCATCATCAGAGTATTCGCTAATTGTGTCTTGAATGCCTCCTGTCTGCTACTGTAATTTAAATCCAATTTAAAGAAAGATGCTATACCATAGTAGATGATGAATCTGTAAGAGTACTTGATCGGACAAGTGATGCTGGTGCTTTTGAGTGTCTTCCAAGCATATCATGATGACGAGAAGATGCTCGAAATTCAGATACAGTTGATGTATCAGCTCTTTGCTTTTTATTTTGAGTTCGATCAACAGCATGACATTTAAGATTAAGTGATAGTCTTGCTGTTGGGTCTTTTGAAGAGGCCAATGCAGGCAAAGAGAGCGTAAGTGTCTTGTTTAGATAGAGTGCGATATCGAGTTCAAACGCAGCGACTTCTGTTTGAGATGGTAGCTAATATATCGACACAATTACCAAATACGTTGCAAATAGCCAAGTTTACCGAAGTCACAATAAAATGATACAATTTTGGTTCATAGCTTCCTGTAGACGATCGATCTATTCGCGTAAGCGTAGATTGTAATCCAACAACTTGTCGAAATTCAGCTTGGCAATCTCTCCATATCGCAGGATCTGAGTTAATCGATTTCGAATCCCGTTGAAAAGTAATTCGTAATTCCTTGTCTGTGAGTTGGACGTGATGTGAAACATGAACGTGCTCAAGCACAACTAATTTGGCATGAATTATAAGGCTAAAACCAATGAAATATGCCTACCATCAAGCTGAAATCGAGTTCGAATCGCAGCAACGCTGCCTCTTAAATGATGTCCTGAAGAATCTCGCATTGTGTCGCCCAAAGAGCGGGATGAAAACGTATGAACGACGTCGTTTTGGAAGTACATGAGCTTTTATTCACGGTGGTAGAGGCAGGCACGTGAATTGGTAGCTATCGTCGTACCAAATAAGAAAATGACATGTAATGCAACACTTTGATTGGTACACTCTATGCTTACAAGCTGATATTTCTCGAAACCGTCCAAGTGCACTTTGCACTTTTGACGTACTTTCTACGCTCAAAGGGTAATTCGAAACGGATAAATGTTGATATAACGTTAGAATGACGTATCATAATTATGTTTTTTTCTTATCTAATCTAGAGAAAATAAATGTGAATTAATGCAATTGTTTGTTTCAAATCGTACTGTAAGTGGTAGTTTAGAGATGGTCGGGTAGATTACCTGCATTAGATACTTACATGACATGCCACCATCAAACTTTTTCGTCAGTGGACTGAAATCAAACCTTGCCATTGAGTGTTTTACTTCGTGTCAAGTAGTAGATACGCGTGCATGGGACACGTTTGACCATTTTACATGAAAAGCATCCATTTCTTCCTCATTTGGGTAAAGACAAGGCATTTTCAGGTTGATGGAATTGAGTCGAGTTTATAAAAGAACATGTTTAGTTAAACAATTCAATGATTATTGTTTAAAAGATATTGATGAGGTTTCTTTAGTAGTAGCAAACTCCTGATTGTATCATTGCTGAAGCGTATTTCGTTTCCTCACAACTCTTCTTTGGTATCGTTTTCGTAATAGTGCCTTTGATCCACCTATGAATTTTCAACGTTCAACGCGACTACATGAGAAAACGCGCACCCTAATGTTTGCGTGTCTGTCAAAGGCTCCGAGTACTTTTCTTTGGGGCCATTTTTCATTCGAGTATGTTTGAATTTATCTGCGCGTAAATCTAATCCGCTTTTATACTCGCACCCTTTTGACCATGTATCGCATTGATTCTCACTCGATTCCTCAGATGCAACAGCAAGTGCGTCCATTCCTATCACAATAGGAATCAATAAGTTGTGTTCAAAACATTACACAACCTGCAAGAAATTGACTTTTTGGCATTGTGGCATCAGGAAACCAAGCATGTAATTGCTCCACAATGTCCTTGGGTGCTTGTTCTTCTTTTGGGCAACGATACAAACAATGAACGAATGCATTGAATTGTGATGGAGCAAGTTCAGTGCCACCTTTTGTAATGTCGTTAAATGCATTTAAAAAATCACTTTCATCAAATGCATGGATTGGTGTAGTGTTTGAAAAAGGTCCTTGTGACCCTAAGAACGTCAAACCAAAGAAAGACATCTCTTAAAATCAAAAATGAACTCAAATCGTGTGATTTTTATTTTTATCTTTTAGCAATGGAGTACTTGTACGGTACATATATGGCGCCACTACAGCTACCAAAGAAATTTATTAACTATTTAAACCAATTTCGTATTCAAGCTTGTGTCAGGCTTATGTGTGTGTTATCAATGAATTAATAATAGAGCTTCTTTTACCAACTGAAGGTTCGCTTTGAACCGAAGAAAGAAAATTTGCTAGAATTTACAAAGGATTAAGCAAATTATCTGTATTGTATATTATTACCACTACATTTACTATTTGTCTTTTTGGTAAATACCAGATATGTTTTGTTTTAATGTAGACAACATTGACTACAGTTCAGCTATTTCATAAATTTCGTGTTGACATCAAAATCTAACCTGCAATAGCAATAGGGATTTGATACAAGCTGATGTGATCAAGAACTAACATATTCCCCAATGTCTGTTTATTCAAACCAAGGCACAATTCATTAATTTTTATAGGAACGACATGCATGAGAACAAAAAGCGCCACCCTTAGATGTTTATGCAAAAGTACGTTGCCACCAGGACAATCCAAAAGATTTACGAGTGGCTCCACTTGGGTTAGTCTTTTCTTGCTCAAGGTTTGCCTTCATGAATTGGGCAACAGAATAGGAAATTGCATACGTAGTGGTCATCGGACTAGTGAGCTTGAGATAAAGTTTAATCATAGTTTACTTACTTGACACCTGATGCAGTTGGGAATAGAGAGGCATCAGCAACATAAAGTCCTTTAATTTCCCAAGTTTCACCATCAGGGTTCACAGCACCTGCAGCTGGAGTTGCGCCCATTCGACAACTACCCATTTGATGAGCATTAAAGAGAGCAGTTCGATTCTGAGCAACGCCAGTAGCTCGAAGTTGTTTAATCCATTCTTGTGTTTTAGCACACTCAACAGGATTTGCCAATTCTTCAGGTGTGGTGAGCTTTAATGGTGGCAATGAGTGGTGCGAGGTGTTGAGTTCCACAGCTCCTTGTGACAACATGATATTAGCTGAAGTTACAAGACCTTCTTGCATTGCATAAGCATCTTTGGGACCAAGTTGAAAGTGTACACGGGGTTGTCCTAATAGGTATTTAGTTATTATGATACATGTTTCAAACCTGTAGCATCGTTGACAATACGACTTACAGAGTCGTAATCACGAACAAGAGCAAACACAGTAGATAGGTGTGGAATTTGAAGCATTTTGGTCTTGTAATCTACATTGTTTCGCCAAGGTAGCATGACACTTACAAGCCCGGGCAAACCCACTGGCACTTCTAAGCTTGCACCATACCTAAAGCCATAGTGAGCAATGACAATTGTTTTTATGCATACCCATTGCCATTGATATTAGAAAGAGCAGAACTCACTGAAGTGAGAATTGAACCAGACCAAGGACGAGTTGTTTTAGTTGGGAAGAAACCATTTAAAGTCACGACTGGGTGAACACGGTGATTTTTTCCAATATTTTTATTTTTGAGTCCCGAACGCAATAAAAGAGATGGTGTGTGAATACTTCCAGCAGAGGCTACAACGGTGGTAGCACGAACAATAAGCTTAGTCTTGCCATTGAGCACAGTGCCTTCAACTCCAGTAGCAACTCTGTCGTTGGAATAAGTCACTTTATCAACAAAGCAGCCTTGGATAAATTTTGCGCCAGCAGCTTGAGCATCCCGTAGCCAAGAGACTGCTGTGCCTTGTTTTTCATTAGCTGGGCAACCCAATGTGCAAAATCCACACGAATGCTCAGCTCCACCAGTGGTCTGTTCAATTTTACGAGCTGGTAAACCAAGTTTGGTGCAACCATCAATGAGGATTTGGTTTGGACAATTTAGTTTGAGATGTGCATCAGAAATGCCTACAGCAATTTAGCTCAAAGTTTATGATAAAAAATAGTACCAAGGCGTTCGTAAATACGGTCAAAAGCTTGTTCAAATTGTGGTGATGCAAAGTATGGTAAATTGTGCTTTTTAGCCCATTCTTGTCGAACTTCGTAAGGTAGACGAAAGGAACCAGACCTAAACAACCATTTATAAATTCATGGTTTCAAATAATTGGGCTTACCAATTCACGGTGGTACCACCACCCCAAGTAGAACCAGCAAAAAGAATCAACGAGTTGTCTTCAGAAGTAAGCAAGCATCCTTGTTCATATTTATTGCGGTAGGATTCAAGTTCATTGAAATCATCTTCAGGGCCATAATAGTATTGACCTTTTTCAAGCACAAGTACACGATAGCCAGCTTGAGCCAATTCAGCAGCTATGACAAGAATTATAAAAATATTAATGGGTAGTTTTCATACCAACAACGCCACCACCAGCACCAGATCCAACAATGACAACATCAGTCTCGATCACAATGGGTTCATTCTCACCCAAAGCTGCAGCCATAGCTTGGACACTACAATGAAAGTTTAGTATTTAAATAATAATCACAGGATACTCTTCAAATTGAGGTTTTACAAAAGCTGATGCTGGAGCACGATTTTCTGGTTCACCAGTAAATCCCATAGCTGCCCATGTTGGATTAGCTTGTCCATCCACAGTTTGTTTTTTCATAAACAACCCACCAACAAATAAACCTTTAAAAGCTTGGAAAATACCACGAACCGTAGCAAATCTAGATTGAGCCATATTATAAAGCCCAGTTTCTCGTTCACTTTGAGGAAGTTGATGAAATGGAGTACTCCGAGTTCCCGTCAAAACGTACGTGCCCCATCCAGAAGCTAACAAGTCAAACACTTTGATTAAATCAGCTTGTTTGTCTTTTGGTAGAAATTTAATTTGCGTTTGAGCTTCGGTAAGCAAATCGAGTGATTTTGGATCAGTTGTTAAAAATTGTTTGACATCATTTTCAGAAGGAATGATATTGGCATTGTGCTCTTTTAATTGAGCAAAATACTCTTGAGTTATATCTTCGACTTGAGCTGAAGATAATGGAGACACAAAAGTATCAATAATGGCAGACAAAGTCTCGAGTTGAGCATCTGAAAGGTCCATGGTAAATTTGAAAATGACTTTAAGTTTTCATGTGGAGAATATCTTACAACCTGTCAGCAGTTTGCATATCACCCTCACATTTTTGTCCACTATACAGTACTCGCCCAAAAAGTCATCCTATTTTCGCTCTCTAGTAAAGTAATCAGACAATCAAAGGCAGCAATTTTTTACCAAATCGAAAGGTTTATAACTTTTCAATCCTACACCAGTTTACTCTGCGTTTTATGTACTCAAAGATTCTCTCTAGTGCAGTTTAAGTGCCAAATGGTACGTTCGCCATCCAAATGTTTTACAACATTTTTCAGTCATTAATTGGAATTCATCATTTTTCAAATGTGTTCCTAAAATTTTTGCATTTACTCTTTATCGTTAAATGTTTTGAGTGACCGAGTAAATTATTAAAAATCTAATAACTCTCGAATTTTTTAATGAGTCAGACACGATGTCATTGATTTAGCTTTGATTTCTTGTCTTTAGAATTCCCTAAATTGTCTGTAAACATTATTAATTCCAGTGAGATAAAGCCAACGGGGCTTTATTCTCACACCATTATTGCGTGCAACATTACCTGACAAAAAATTCCCCTTGTGTGATGTTTGTAAAAACATTATACCTCAGGATATGTGCAATGGACTTACAATACGCAAGCATCATACATACTATGGTAGTAATCACAAACTTTTTATAATTGGATTTAAAAGTTAGGAGTACAGCCTAGCTTATTAATTGTAGGAATCCCTAGTTGTATAAGGATTTTATACAATCATATCATATCATATCAAAAAATTCCTCGTGAGTTGCAAAAGAAAATATTAGCCATTGATTTACTGAAGATTTTTTGATCATTTAGGGTCATAGTAAATTCGCATTCCTGTTTTGTGCACATAATATCCTTCGTCCTGTCAACTTCTTGTCACTTCTAAGGGAAGATTTCGTTGGTAAAGAAGCAGAAGAATACAAATGATTGAAGCATTTATTTTTCGAATCGCTCCTAAGGGTATATTTTACAGGAGAAGAAATTGCCAACTTGAAAAAACCTTCTGTGTCAGATTTCACATTAGTCACAATAACATGGATGCACAAGAAATATGATATGTAGCCCACATACATAACGACTCAGCTTGATTAAAATACAAATGGCTAAGGTGGAGCAATTTCGTGATTATACGTATAAATACTTCGAGCAGTTTTTCAAAATGTTAGTCCAACTTTTCATTTGCAGGCCATCGTAAACAATTCATTTGTAAATCCACTTCTTAAGACACTAAACTGTCGCCACTGCCAATGATGCTGGAGTTTAGTAGCAATGTCAAAGCTTTGGATATTTATATAAATAAAATCAAAGACCCAAATCCTCGCATCTCAAATATGTATAAACCGTATTGGAATTCAGTAATATTACGTCTTTAAAAATTTAAAGTAAGACATATACTGGTACTTATATTGATAGTGTTTTCAACTTGTGCAATGAATGGTGAATGCATTAGACCAGACATATTCAAAAGGTGCTGTTTTTCTTTGACCGTTCAAGGAGATCAACACATGATACAGGTGTGAAGAGGGACTTTCCAACACAACAATTCTCATGGTACAGTATAGAAGGTTAAGAATCTATGAAAAATCACTAAAGCTGAAGTATAGTACACTAATCTATATCTACAGCTTTCAACTTCATGTACTGGTATGAAAAGATTAAGACGAGTTTTGATATTAATACGTGTCCTTCGAACCCTGTGGGAACGGATACTGAACTTTCGCAAAATCTTGGACCTACAAGCTATTGGGATTTGATTTCAGTTGGTACAGATCAATATCTTATCAAGGACATTCATGGTCTTTGTTTGTCTCGTTGCCCAGGTTGTTTCCCTGGTATTACTCAAGATGGTGATCCAGTGTTGGCCAAGGCTAGTGATGGAAGTGCTGCTCAAACTTGGACAAATTCAGTGACTGCTGATACTGAAAGTGTCCATGTGAAGGCTCTTTAAATGACGGATTTGAACAACTTAATATAGTTGAGAATCAAACTACATAACAAAATTGATTTTTGCAGTATTGTGGAGTATTGAGTATGAAAGAAATGATTACGCCATTGTTAATAACGTGAAAAAAAACACGAAATGAACTGGCAACTCCATTTAGATGCATTAACTCGATACAAACAACTTCATGGCAATTTACATGTACCTTATCGCTTTATTATACCCCAAAATGATGCAAGATGGCAGTCAGAAGCTTGGAATCTTTCGTTAGGAAACATTGTGCATAAATTACGTCAGAAAGCTGCTTCATTGCCAGCTGAACAGAGAATTGCATTAGAAACAATGGGATTTGTCTTTGGTGGCATTAAAAACAAAATATCATGGACTGATAAACTGAATGCATTGCAAGCATTCAAGACTATCCATGGTCATTTAAATGTACCTGGTCAATTTAAAATTCCATCTCAAAATTTACAATGGCCTGAAAATGTTTGGAATATGAAGCTTGGAGCTGTAGTATGCAATATAAGAAAAGCTTCAAATTCCTTAGATGATATTAAACGCCTGCATCTTGTTGAGCTTGGATTTGTCTGGCATACTAAGAAGAAGAGAAAACTTGCCCAAAACCCAACCATAGAGCTAAACAGAAACCAAACAGCACCACCTAATACAACAACTACAAAAACTACAAA